>JAGQAX010000019.1:37597852-37852661 GCA_019142605.1 Cephalopholis sonnerati
ACTGAACTTTGGTGTTTTTTATTGACACGTCATTGCAATTTCCAGCACCTATTTGTGCCACCGAACTTTTTACTGAACCTGGCTGTGTTTTGCAGCACATTGTGGTGTATTCCTGCATGTTTTGTGGCACTGAACCTCTGTTTTTTATAAACACATTGTCGCATTTTCCAGTGGCGTTTTAGCCACCAAACCTGGGCATTTTTCGCCATCCCATCCCTGCTTTTCTAGTGGGTTTGTGCCACCAAACCTGGGTGTTTTTTAACTAAACCTGGGTGTTTTTGTAGCACATTGTGGTGTTATCCTGCATGTTTTTTGGCACTGAACCTCAGTGTTTTTTATCAACACATTGTCACATCTTTTATTGGCATTTTAGCCATCAAACCGAGGTGTTTTTCACTGTGCTATCCCTGCTTTTCTAGCAGTTTTTGCACCACCAATCATGGGTGTTTTAGCCACTAATCCTGGGTGTTTTTGGGGGTGTTTTCCTGCCTGTTTTGTGGCACTGAACCGGTACATTGTCACATCTCCCAGCTGCGTTTGTGCCACCAAACATAGGTACTTTAAACCATGATGTTTTCTTAACTTTAACCAAGTGCTTTTTGTGCCTAAAATTAATTACGTAGCATTCGTACCATGTTTGCCATTTCTTTTTCAAATCTGACAATGTGGTGATTCAGATACTTTTAGACAAAGGTATTGATATAAAACTCACTCAAAAGAACATAAAGACTCACGCATTAACGCTTCATGTTACGTTTACCACACGTCTTCTTAAAAGACAGTGTCCTCCAACATGCAGGACTGTGACCTGCACGGAGCCGCCCGTCTGCACGCTGCTACGTTTAAAACCTAATTAAACAGCAGGCCTCGGGCGTCAGGGGAGCCGTGAGTCTCAGCCCATTTCCAAACCTGTGTACATGAACTCCGAGCAGCTCCACAATCAAAGCATCATCAAGTGTTGATTGTGGGACCGAAGCATTCTTCATCTCTCCGGAGGAAACACCTCAGGACTGAGAGAAACTGGAGTTATTGATGTCGAGGATTTGGAGTTCTGAAGGGAAATTTCTGGTCATCTAAGGTGCACGATGTGAAATCATTGAGCTCCTTCGGGGCCCATTAGTTGAGACTTTGAGTGCAACAGTCTGTCAGCCTGTGTGTTAAACTTGTGCGGACGGCGCTCTGTAACTTCACACTCCATTTGCTTTATTCTCCTGCCGGTCGTGCAGGTGTAAAGTGAAGCCACGCTTCATTTAGCTCCATTCACTTAATGAGGCGTCGGCGGAGGAGAGCGGCGATGGCCACAGAGCTGCCAGCAGCTTCTACAGGACACGTACAGGAGGATTATTTGTTTCATTCGTTTTTCAATTACACATCAGGAAAAATGTCTTTTCTTTGTCTGAGCACCAACGTGAAGAGATCCAGTTTAAACTGATATTAAACACAGAAATGAAGGAAACCTTCACAACTGGAGAAACTGGAACCAAACAAGGAGCTTCAGCTTTGCTTTAACAACAACTGACATCAGTAGTTTCCATCCTTTTTGGTGCGACACCCCCGTCATGTTTTAAGTGTGTTCATACAGGATGTCATTAAACGCCTCTGATTAAACTCAACATAAAACTTTATTGATCCCACAGGACAAACTCACAGTAGATGTTAGCGGATGTTGTGATTCATTTTTCACTTAAAACAAAGTGACCCTGGACTTGTTTCCATGTTTACGTCTTTCCCAAAGTCTCAGCTGACAACAGAACAGTCTGCATAGTTTTGATGATTTTCTACGGTGGCCCTGAGAGTTCAACACACTGCAGCTTACGACGACATGCAAACGCTAACATTCTACAAAGACCAGGAATTTGGTTAAGTTATCGCACTGTGAAACTCTCATACTGTTTTCCCAGAATACACTGGTAAAAAGGCGATGAGCAACTTGACAAGAAATTAGTAAAAACTAAAAAATAACTAAAAAATAAAAAAGAGAGAAAAAAATGAGTACAAAATCATAAAAAACTAGGGGAAAATATCCAGAAAACGATCAGTATAATTATTGTAATTATAGATTTAAATTTGTGTTACAGAATATACAGATTTTTTTATCATATTTTTAAATGTCAAACTTTTTGTAAACATTTATTTATTTATTGATAATTTTCAGGTACTTTTATCGCAATTTTTATGCCTCCGCACCAGTGATCGCCCGTCCATCCGTCTGTCTGTCTGTCTGTTTCATTCTCTTGAATGCAATATCTCAAGAACGCCTTGAGGTAATTTCTTCAAATTTGGCACAAACGTCCACTTGGACTCAATGATGAACTGATTAGAATGTAGTGGTCGAAGGTCATTATGACCTTGAGTCCGTCTCATCTTTGTGAGCATGATATCTCGAGAAGATTTCAAGGGTATTTCCTCAAATTTGGCAAAAACGTCCACTTGGACTCAAGAATGAAGTGATTAGATTTTGTAGGTCAAGGTCACTCTGGAGTTGTGTGTCCATCTCATTCTCGAGTATGCGATATCTCTAGAACAGCCAAAGGGAATTCCTTCAAATTTGGCACAAATGTCCACTTGGACTCAACAATGAACTAATAAGATTTTGCTGGTCAAAGGTAACTTTGATATAACGTCTGTCTTATTCTCGGGAGTGTGATATTTCAAGAACACCTGAAGCGTTGTTTTTTTTTGTTGTTGTTCTTGTTATTTTTTAATTTGGCACAAACATACACTTGGACTGAACAATGAACTGATCAGATTTTGTAGGTCAAAGCTCACTCTGGAGTTGTGTCCATCTCATTCTTGTATACAAAATAGTTTGGCACAAGCATCGACTTGGACTTTAGGATGAACTAGTTAGATTTTGAAGGTCAAAGGTCATTGTGGCCTTGAGTCTGTCTCAGTCTTTTGAGCATGATATCTAAAGAATGCCTAGAGGTAATTTCTTCAAACTTGGCACGAACGTCCACTTGGACTCAAGGATAAACGAATAGGATTTTGGTGGTCAAAGGTAACTTTGACATCACGTCTGTCTCATTCTTGTGAATGTGATTGCAACAACACATTTAGGGTTTTTTTTTTTTTTTTAATTGGCACAAACATCCACTTGGGCTCTACGATGATATCTTGAGAAGGCCTCAAGGAAATTTTTTTTCAAATTAGGCACAAATGTTAACTTGAACTCAGTGCTGAACTGACTAGATTTTGGTTGTCATAAATCATAGGTCACTGTTACCATCTCGCTTTTGTGAATGCAGTATCTGAATAAGGCCTAGATGTAATTTCCTCAAATTTGGCACGAACATCCACTTTGACTCAATGCTGAACTGTCTAGATTTTGGTGGTCAAAGGTCATTGTGACCTTGAGTCTGTCTCAGTTTTGTGAGTGTGATATCTCAAGAACAATTTGATGGAATTTCTTCAAATTTGGCACTAACGCCCACTTGAGTCAGCAATGAACTACCATGTTTTTGAAAGAAATGAAGCTAATTCGTTCAGGTTTTAGTCGACCAAATATCTTTCTTTTTCAGGTAAACTTTCATAGCTGAAATGCACAAACAGCTGGTAGGGAGCTTTTATAAATGAGTATCTGTTGTTACACAAACCATCTCTGAAACATCTGACAGTCAGAAACACTTCAGGTGTTTCCAGGTGAACTGTGAATGATCTGTCTTATCTCAGTGATGTGTCGGCCTGCTGCTTTTTGTCACACTGAGTTTTTGCTGTTTCATACAGTATCAGTGTGTGTGTGTGTGTGTGTGTGTGTGTGTGTGTGTGTGTGCGCATTAGTATGTGCGTGCAGTAGTTGACCCTCAGGCTGATCTGCATACAGCAGGGACAATACTGCAGCTCTCTCCATCAGCATGCACTGACACCTGCACTGTTTAATGCACTCCTCCAGTTTATTAATGCCCAACGTGTGATAAACATTTCTGCAGAGGAAGCTCACAGGTCACACACACACACACACACACACACACACACACACACACACACACACACACACACACACACACACACACACACACACTGCTGTCAGCCTGTTTTCAAACAGCAGGTTGAAGGAAAGTTGAACATTTTCTCTGTCTGTCTGAGAGTGATGGATGTCAGGATGTGGTTAGCCTAGCTTAGCATAAAGACTGGAAGCAGGGGGAAACTGCTAGCCTAGCCAGCTAGTGCACACTCTACATCATATATCAACATTCAGCATCCATCCAGGAGGTAGTGAGTCCTTTATGTAGAGAGGTGGAGTGTGGAGGAGGTGGATGGATGTGCAGTAGACATTCCTTTGGTGTGGTTGAGCCTGGGGGGTCACCAAAGAGGCGTACAATTACTATGCCCCCGTGCCAGTTATAGCCGTGGCCAGAGGCATTACGTTTTTGGGTTGTTCGTCCATATGTCTGTCCAGTCCTTGAACACGATATCTCAAGAGCATCGTGAGGGAATTTCTTCAAATTTGGCACAAATGTCCACTTGGACTCAACGATGAACTCACTGGATTTCAGTGGTCACAGTGCAAGGTCACTGTGACCTTGCATGTGTCTCGTTCTCGTGAACACGATATCTCAAAAACACCTCAAGGGAATTTCTTTAACTTTGACCCAACGTCCACTTGGACTCAAAAATAAACTGATTAGAATTTGGTGGTTGAAGGTCAAAGGTCAGTGTGACCTCACAAAACATGTTTTTGGCCATAACTGAAGAATCCATACACTAATTGTCAGCGTGGGTTTCCTCCAGGTGCTCCGTCATGTTCTCCCCGTGTCAGCATGGGTTTCCTCCGGGTGCTCCCACATGTTCTCCCCGTGTCAGCGTGGGTTTCCTCCGGGTGCTCCCACATGTTCTCCCCGTGTCAGTGTGGGTTTCCTCCAGGTGCTCCGTCATGTTCTCCCCGTGTCAGCATGGGTTTCCTCCGGGTGCTCCGACATGTTCTCCCCGTGTCAGCGTGGGTTTCCTCCAGGTGCTCCCACATGTTCTCCCTGTGTCAGTGTGGGTTTCCTCTGGGTGCTTCAGTTTCCTCCCACAGTCCAAAGACATGCAGGTTAACTGGTGACTCTAAATTGTCCGTAGGTGTGAATGTGAGTGTGAATGGTTGTCTGTCTCTATGTGTCAGCCCTGTGATAGTCTGGTGACCTGTCCAGGGTAAACCCCGCCTCTCACCCAATGTCAGCTGGGTTAGGCTCCACCCCCCTATGACCCTCAAGAGGATAAGCTGTTACAGTTTACTTTGGTTCCATGATACGAAGTAGCTCACTGTTTGCAAATTAATTTATCAACTAAAGTTACGAAGCAAAGGCAGATCCATGTAGTGTAGCTAAGTAACAGCTAGCTTGCTAACCTTAACTCAGGTTAGGGTTAGCTCAGTAGCCGCCCTTTCGTCGCTCTTGGTGAGTAGAAAGCAATTTGTGCTGTCAGCCTTACAACATACAAATAACCGAAGGAACATCATGAAGTGTGTCTGCCTCGTTCATCTGCTTCACCCTCAGCAACACGTCACACAGCAATCTCAGCCTGTCACAACTCAACCATATTTTATTCTCTAATATTCTCAGTAACAAAGCCCGACGACAGGAGAGATTGAAGCGGAGGAAACTGATGTCATTTGTGTTTGATATCTAAATCACCCCGTGCAGTCACTCATGTCCGTGAGAAGACGTAAAGTCGTAAAAACCACAGCGACCACACCTTCCTGCTGATTGTGTGTTCTGGAGAAACACAGCGAGCTGCTGGTTCATCGTCAGGCGCCTGATGTTTGATATTTCTGAGGTTTCAGGAGCCAGTTCACATAAAAACTGAAGAAATAATTGTCATCATAACTGAGTGAAATGTGAACGCACACATGAAACATGTTGATATCATTCAGTGTGACTTCTCATTATATCTGATGTGCGTCCAGAATAAACCTCCATAAATTCACTCAGAATCACAGAAACAATACACCTCGTGTTTTTAAGTTTTCTTCAGTCTCACAGTGATCCAGTGAAAGTTGTCTGTACGTCCATGAGTACAAACAGGAGCTGCTCACACATCAGTCGGCACTTTGACTAACTCCAAACTAATTTAGGGTAAAAAGAAACATCAGGCTCAACTCACTGAGAACACGGCAACATTACACTTCCCCAGAACACGGGAACTGTAGTTCCAAATTTTACAACATAATTATCGCCCAACATCAAAATAACACAAAGAAGAATAACAACAGGGGTAGTGTAGTGTTGGAGCAGCTCCACACTGTGAGACTTTAAAATCATAAAATCATACATGTAACACAAACTAAGATTCAAAAACATCACTTTAACCAAACTCTGTAAACTTCCATTTCTTGCAAATTTAGGGGAACCAATGAATTGTTTTTACGCAGTGTATGTGAGTCCATTTACTGTAGGAAAGTTTTGGTACTTAAATCTAATTTTGAGGTACTTTTACTTTGTTTATTCACATTTTCTGCTGCTTCATACTTCTGTTCCTTATGTTGTGTCCACACGGCGCACGAATAAAACAACTCACACAAGTGAATTACAGGTAGAGTCAATGTTAAGATGCTGTTAGACATGAATTTCGCCGGGCAGCGCGATGGAACGACGCGAAATACACAAATAAGGTAGCACAAATGAAGCGAGTAAGAGTTTAATAATATGAAGTTCAGCTACCAATTGGCACCGTAATAGCCAATCAGTGTTGAGATCCTCTGGGAACATGTGACGCTGAGGACGTACCCGCGGAGTTTGATTTATCGATTCAGCTGTATCGTGCATCTACGGAGGGAGTCAACACAAAATATTCTCCCGCTCAAACTCACATGAGTAATGCGACGGAAAACTTTGCATCATGTTTGGTGTGAACACATTAGAACTTTGAGGATTCAGCTCATTAATACAAAATAAAATAAACTAGTAAATGATGGTGTTTTTTTTAGATGTAACCACCCGGCAGTTTATGAAGTCATTAAAATGAGCTCCACCTTCACCAGCTGCAACACAGCAGTGATGGACATATTAATTAGGGATGAGCAAGCACAGCATTACCTGTACCTGTGTCAAATAAATTATCAGAGTGGGCAGAGTTTAGACCAGTGGGTGGAGGAAGTGGAAGTGGGTGGGGTCAAATTGTTGTGGATTTAAGCCTGACATTTATATGGGTTAACCAGAAGTTGCTGTATTTACAAAACAGCCTCATAATTAAACTTCCTTCGTCACCAGTACAGATATCAACACATTTTACTTGTATAATCCTCGTATTCATATGAAACATATTTTTTGTACCGGACACTCGTTCAAATATTCGGCTCAACCCTAACGTTAATACGTCAACAATTATAATCCAATAATGTCATATATGTCATTCTATAATGGGTCATCTGCTTTATTTAAATGGAGTCTGGTGGGTTTGGTGATGGTGATTTCAGGGCTGTTTCTGGTTAAACAAAAAGGATCTTACTCTGTAACACAAAGCTCTATCTCTGTAGGGATCCTTTCATCATGTTGTCACACACTCACAGTAACAATCTGAGCCTGTCAGTGACAAAAACAAACACTGTCAGTGGACGCACACTGTTGTTACAGCCTGTTTCACCACTGCTGGCTGCAGCCTCTCTCAATACTGAACCAGTTTCACAAACAGTTGTTCCCATCATCACTCAGAAAGTAAAACATGGAAAAATAGGGTATTTCTAGTAGAATGTTTCTACACTGTGGTGTTACTGCTTTTACCTGAAGTAAAGACCTGATTACTTTGCCCACCTCTGGTTTAAAGCTAAACAGGTTTAGTCACATCTTTTCTGTATACACAGAGAGTCTCCGTCCAGCTCGTCTTAATGTGTCCGTGAGCTGTGGCTGTTTCAGATATCTCTACACCAGCCCCCAGTGCGAGCAGCGAGGTCGACCACAACAGTAGCTTCCATTCGACGTCAGCGAATGTGTTTCCACGGTGCACCTCCAACAATTAAAGCAGCATCGCTCCAAATAATCTGCCAGGTCCGTTTAATCTGCGTCCGTCTGAGAGAGAAGATGAAACACGTGATGAAGATATAATAAATACTATGATCCCCTGTCCCCAAACATCCCCTCTGAAACACGGACACTTTAAATGTCCTCGCTGTTTGCCTGCTTCCTCTGAAGGTGTCTGTCTGCCGAGGTGCAGGAAGATTAATTGAGTCCTGGATGCTTTCTGCTCAGCGAGGCTTCCAGGGGCCACGGGGCCAAGAGGAGGCCTGGACGGGCCAAAGTAAAGAGACCATCTCATTAATATATGATTAATAGCCAGCTGCTGCGGTGATTAATTAGTGTTTGTGACAGTAAACTTTTAACAGGCCCCCGTGTCGTCCTCAGGAATGCCCATTTATCTTTCCGGACCCCCCCTCCCTCCTCCGTCACCCCCTCCACCTCTCAGCCGTCCAGAAAGAGCGAATAAGTTTGCATATTCTAGTCTTGTCCCATTTCATTCTGCCGCTGCCTGGAAGGAGCGGCCAGGAATGAGGGCTCTCCGACATGATTGATTGCTTTGCTTTTTTATTTGCAAGTTGGAATCCGGAGAAGTTTTTTTTCTCTGGTTATTTCTTCTTCTACTTGTGTGTACTTGTTCTTCTCCAAACGAGGAACCTTGGGCTCATTGGTACAGAAATTTCTTCCGGCTCTGCTTTGAAATTGATTTGAATCGCTGGTGTATGAGCTTGTGTGTTTTTCTCACAGCCGTCTGCTGTTGAATCCTCCCTCCTCCTCCTCACCCTCCTCACCCTCTGCCTCTGCAACACTCAGCCTCAGCGACACCACAAACTCACACTTGGATCAAACTTATTTCACTTTTTTAAATACGTACTACAGCGTTTATGCAAAAACACTTTTCATAGGCAGCAAAGTGTGTTTTTTATTGGTTATTAAAATATATTGCAGACACACTGGAAACTGCAGTCATTTTAACAATTTTAAAATTAGTATAGGTGAAACGATTGATTGATGATGACGAGCTCTACACCACTGGATGATCACATTAATAATCAGCACCAATAACTCAATATTGGCTCGTCTTTTCTTGTGTGATGCTCCAGTAAACCGTCATAAAATGTGACAGAGACATTTTGTTTGTAACTCAGGAGGAGTAAAGGTAACTGCTGAAATACACACAGTCATGGACCAAGCAATCAAAGCACAAAAACACAGGTTTAAGGTTCAAAAACGGCAGGTTTATTTTCCCAAAATCTACATTTTACAAAGCAAATGATTAAAGATAACCAGATTTGAGTTATTCGTACTCTTCTTTATTTTCTCATTGGTCAGGGAAAATAACCACATGGTGTTTACGTGGTGCCGTCGATACAGAACAATCATGTATAAAACACTTGTACAGATTAGAGCATTTTATTTTTTAAAAGCGATGGATAAGATAAAACTGTGTAAAACAGAGGGAAAGTGTTGTGCAACTGTTGCAATAAAAGGCAGGAAACAGTGCAAATAAAAGAGAATATGAACAATAAAGATGATCAGAATTAACAAAGTACCAAATGTACACAATGCCAGATATGTAAAGAGGTTAACAGCGAGGTAAAAATTCAAAATATACATTTGCCAAACAGTAATGCTTGAGTAACAGATTAGGCGATCAACAGAAACTCAATCAGCAGCTTCTTTTAATCATCAGTTTATCCTTTCAGTGTGAAAACCCTGAGAGGCAGGCAGTGTTATCTCCTACGTACAAGATATCTCCTGCAAACGAGATATTATCTCATACATACAAGATACTCTTTCCTACGTATCAGCTATTATTTCCTACATGAGTTGTTATCTCATACAAACAAGATTTTATCTCTTACACTGAGATATAATCTCATACTTAAGAGATATTATTTCCTACATAAAAGATATTATCTTCAACATAGGGGATGCTATCTCTTATGGATGAGTTGTTATCTCAAACTTGCAAGATATTCTTTCCTACGTATGACGTAATAATTCCTACATGAGTTGTCATCTCATACATACGAGATTTTATCTCCCACTTAAGAGATACTATTTCCTACATAAAAGATATTATCTTCTACATATGGGATGTTATCTCTTACATGCATGATATTCTTTCTTACATATGAGATATTGATTTCTACATGAGTCGTTATCTCATGCATTTAAGATTTTATTTTTAGATATTATTATTAAGATACTATCTTCTACATATGGGATGTTATCTCTTATGGACGTGTTGTTATCTCATACATGCAAGATATTCTTTCCTATGTATGAGATATTAATTCCTACATGAGTTGTTGTCTCCTACATACGAGATATTATTTCCTTCATACAAAATACAATCTCATACAGAAAAGATTTTATTTCCTACATAAGAGATATTATTTCCTATCTTCCACATATCAGATGTTATCTCCTATGATTAAGATAATTCCTATGTACAAGACATTATCTCCTTCGACGGGATGTTATTTCCTACATACAAGATATTGTCTTTTACATATTGAATATTATCTCTTATGGACAAGTTGTTATCTCATAAATGCAAGATATTCTTTCCTACATATGACATATTAATTCTAACATGAGTTGTTATCTCATACATATGAGATGTTATCTCCTACGAAAGAGAGATTATTTCTTACATAGAAGATATTATCTCATACAGACAAGATTTTATCTCCTTTGTAAGAGATATCATTTCCTGTCTCCTACATATGGGTTGTTATCTCCTACAGACAAGGTATTATCTCCTACAATTAAGATATTATTTCCTATGTACAAGACTTTATCTCCTTTGACAGGATGTTATTTCCTACATATGAGATATTATCTTCTAAGTATGAGATATTTTCTCCTACGTACAGGATGTTATCTTCTAGGACAGGGGTGTCCAAACTTTTTAAAATGGGGGCCAGATGAGATAATGTCTAGCATCACATGGGTTTAAAAAATATCAGGTACATATACGACAAATGTCTGTTTCATCTTTTAATGGAAAAATATTTCTTCGCTGTTGACTAATCTCTTTGTTTTGAAGACGTCACCTCGGCGTGTGAGCTGAGTCCATGATGAAAACAATGATCAGCTGCAGCTGTGCTAAAGTCACACATGTATCACAGTAAAGTCCTGTGGCTGGTCAGCTTTGCTGTCACACCACAGATGAACCACCAGAGTCCAGTTGGACTTTATTTTCAGGTGGTCTCAGCCTGAACAAACCAAACAGACACAGCTGAGCTCGTTTGAACCCAAACCAACAGATCAGGTGTGAGAGGATCCTAAAGTCTTTTCATGTTTCTGTTCCTCGGCGCTGCGAGTGAAACGAGGTAAAGTGTGGTGCTTCACAGACCTGCCTGTGTGCAGACATACGGACATTAACAGTTATTTTCTGCAGCACAGGGAATATCACAGATGGTTCCCCCATTTCATGACGCTCCAAAGTTGCCGCCTTCACAACATCCCTCATAACCCAGAAACACAGTTCTCCTCTGATACATAAACGGCGTAAATGAACCACTTTGATCGCCGTTCATCCCAAAATGTTCCAATAAATATGCAGAAGTGAGGACGAGCGAAGCAGCTGCAGACTTTATGTGGACACAAAACATCAGTGTGCTTCTGATTTTCCAAAATGAAATATATTCGGAGCCGTTTGACGGAGCTGAGCTGTGAATATTAATTCATCTTTACCAGATAATTACATTTCATCTCTAGAATTTAAAGGAGCATCTTTACAGCTTTATTTACATGTTTGTGTTTTTCACTCAAACTCTTGAAACTTGCTGATGATGTTTAATCCACCAAGTCTGCACCAGTGTTCATCCATGTCCCATCATCGCTGTGTGATCATAAAGTAAAGCTCACACTGATTTGAAGATTTGTTATATAACATGGTGCCGAACGACGTCACCTCCCAGCTCGCTGCTATTCCACCATCAAGCACAGGGGCCGCTGTGATGAAAACATAATCAGAATATTTTATTCTCCAAATTTAAAAAAAATAATGTCAAAATAGTTTGAGAACAAAGTCACAATGTTTTGAAAAAAACACTGTAATATTTAGAAAAGAAGATAATACGTAATATTTCAAGAAACATGTAGGATTTTCAGAAAAACCCTAATAAGTAATTTTGAGATTCTTAATTTAGAAAATAAAATAATAATAAATAAACAAATTATGAACTAGATTGAGAATATATTCAGATTTTGTTTCAGTGCATTGTAATATTGCAAGAGAAATTTAATATTTTCAGAAAAAAAAGATTTTTGACTTGTAATGTTTCTGAAAAATGTAGGAAATTAGGAAGAAATTTTGTGAAAACCCTAGAGCAATTTTAAGATTCTTAATTAAAAAAAAAAAAGAGACAAGGAAAGTACGCACTAGGTTGAGAATAAATTCAAAATATTTCCAGTGCATTTGTGAAATTTCAAGAAAATTTAAGATTTTCTAAGAAGAGGAAAAATGTGGAATTATTTTCAGAAAAATATATTTTCAGGCTATTTTTTTTGGAGAAAAAAATTATTGTGGCGAGGTCACAGGTCATCGTTTGTCATTTTTGATTAGTTGCCAGTCTTCAAACTTAATATGAGCCGGTCAGAAGAGAGACGAGATTTGAATTCTGACCCGATATTTGTGCCTCATGACTCACTTTAGAGGCAAATAGATTTCAGCTCTGTCGGATGTCTTTGGCTGTGCAGTGTTTAGCGGGGAGCACGGTCCAATTAATTGCTTTTAACTGGCTGTTGGACATTTGAGAAAATTTGGTTGGCCTTCGCCAAGAAATTATTTGTAGTTGTAGAAAACAAATTGTCTACATGAAATTGTTAAACAATCTGTAAACTTGATTCCGATTTCTGATAAATGGATTAGCCTGACTGGATTAGTTGAAAGATAAAAAACACATAGAAAACACAATGACTAATAGTTGACTAATACATCATGAATTTTCATCGACTAAAATGTTTTGAATTTTTGTTGACAACAACGTTTTGAATATTTCTCAGCTACAACATTTTGAATTTTCGTGGACTAAAACATTTTGAACTTGTCGACTAAAAAATGTTGAACTTTCATTGACCTAAATGTTTGGAATTTTTTGGCGACTAAAATAATATGAATTTTTGTCAACTGAATTTTTTTTTAATTTTCATAGAAAAAAATGTTTTGAATTTTGTCAGCTAAATCTATGAAGGATAAAAATGACTAAAATGTGACTAAAACTAAAAACATTTTCATCTCAAGATTCAATCTCAATCTTTATCGACGTATCTTTAACTGTCGTAGTTCCAGCTGAAAATGACAGCAGAACTCAACAAGTTTGCTGATGTCACACATCTTCACAATCGAAATCAGTTGTTAGTTTTCTACCTGGAAGTGAGTGTTGTTATGGTGATGTCTCTTGTACTTAAACACTGTGAGTGTTAGTGTTACATAACAGATGATTTCCTCGTACCGTGGGAGATGGAATGAAACATTTCTGAAGACATATTCTGTAACGTCCTCTGATTATCTGCCGTGAACCTCCTGACTCAGACTGTTTGCTCCTGGGCGTCGGGTCAGTCATCAGAGATTTTCATTCTGTGCAGTCACGAATCAAAACTGATGGCCGTCAGTGATTCTAGATCACAGCACCATGTTTAGTTTACGGAGCATTTGTCATGTAAAACCTCAGTTAAATGAACTGAATGTAAAACATCCTGTAACATGCAGCTCTCCGTCTGCCTCTGTGCTCTGAGAGACGACCATCACCGTCTTCTTCTTCTTCTTCTTCTTCTTAAAGCGTGGAATTCACAAAGAGAGGAATTAATCAGAATATATGGCTTTTAATATAAAAGCCTATCATCCCTCCCGCGTGTGTTATTAAGTTTGTGGAGGCGAGTGGATCACAGGGTGAGCTCCCGGCCACCTGTACTGCTGCCCGCCTGCACAACACTTATACAATAAAAAGCCTTTTCTGGGAATTTGTTTCAAGAGTTTTGCTGGTGTCTGTGGAGTGCAGGAACTTTTCCAAAGATTATCTTCATTGTTGATAATCTCTTTAACTACAGGGGTGAGCCGCTACACCTGAACCTCTCCATCCAGGGCCGCCGCAATCGCTCTATAGCCCCCCGCCACTAATCCCATCATGCCTCGGGAGGACTTGGCTTCTCCCCTCTCGCCTCCTCTTCCTCGCCTCCTCTTCCTCAGGCGCTGGTAGAGCAGCAGGCAGCAGGGGGAGGAAAGCAGATTTAGAGTAGATCCATTTCATTTCAATAACCTGCATCTGCCCCGGCGTCCTCTCAGAGGAGCAGAGTTCAGGACTCAGAGACTCTGACTGCAGCTTTACATCCACACTGAGCTCCAACATTTCAGCACACAGAGAGCACATCATGGCAGAAACTTCACTTTCACATCTTTCAAATACATATCTGAGCATCAAATCTGCAGCACGATTAAACCATAATTTAAATATTTTTCAACCTGGACCCTGTTTTAATATGTTCCTGTGTCTCTGTGACTGATGGGATCAACAGTTTTTGAAACTGGCTCAGTATGAACAGGTGAAACAGGCTGTGATGTAACCACCCTGTTCACACCATCAGTGTGCGTCCACTGACCGTGTTTGTGTTTGTCACTGACAGGCTCAGATTGTTATTCTAAGTGTGTGACAGCATGATGAAAGGATCCCTACAGAGATAGAGCTTTGTGTTAAAGAGTAAGATCCTTTTTGTTTAAGCAGAAACAGCCCTGAAATCACCATCACCAAACCCACCAGACTCCATGTGGACAAGACGAGGTCAAAAACTAGTTAATGAAACTCTAGAGGGCTTTTACTTTGAAATAAGGACTCGAAGTAGCCGGTATAATCCTCATTACAGACTCTGGCATTTGCCTTGACTTTTGCTCACAGAATATTCCTAAAAATTAGGAATATTCCAGTTCTGAACCTGCTGATCAGCTCTGTCCCGCTCCGTTCAACACGACCCCCTCGTCTCTGAGATTTAATGACAAGAAGAAACATGTAGACTTGTTCTTTACTGAGCTGTGATGTAAAACAGGAAGCGTCTGCTCGCTGTCACCTCTGCAGGAGGAAGTCGAAGTCTGGTCCATCAGCGGTCCAGCACAGAGAAGGCCTCGCCGTCAGCGAAGATGAATCGAAGGTTGCGTCAGGATGTGTGTGTTTCATTTAAAGAAAAAGAAAGTGGGATATTTTCTCATCATGCATCCTAAATAAGGGCCAGCAGAAAATAATGGGGAGTTAATCAGATCAGTAGCACTCTAATTCACTGGGTATTGATCAAGGCTGATTCCTAATGGGGCCTCAGACCTGTGTGTGTGTGTGTGTGTGTGTGTGTGTGTGTGTGTGTGTGTGTGTAATGCAGAGCTGTTTAGCATTAGCTTACAGGAAGTGAAACATCAAAGATCAGCCTGGACTTTCAGACTTTCAGATTCGTTATCAGTGTAAACACATTAAGATGAGTGAGGTTGTTAAAATTAAAGTTATTAAAGTTACAGATGAATAACAGAACTGACTGTGAATTATTTTAGTACATTTTAAAGTTATTAGCACGATTGTCCTCTTCCTCTGAAACTGCTCCGTTCAGGATACGGCTGCAGCCATCGATTATTTTCGTAATCCAGTATTTTACCGATTAATCCCATAATCAAGAAACATGCTGCGTTCACATGAACTCAGACAGACGTTGGACAGAAAACAGCTTCTGGACATGTCACTGGGACCTTTTGTCCGTCTCATTCTCATGAACACGATATGTTAAAAAAGCCTTGAGTGAATTTCCTCAAATTTAGCACAAACATCCACGTGAACTCAACGATGAGCTGATCAGATTTTGGTCGCCAAGGGTCACTGTTACCTTGCTTGTGCTCATTCTTGTATTCTAATATCTTAAGAAGGCCTGGAGGGAATTTTTTTCAAATTTGGCACAAACGTCCACTTGGACTCAACCAATGAACTGATTAGAATTTGGTAGTTAAGGGTAAAAGGTCAGTTTAACCTCACAAAACATGTTTTTGGCCATCTCTCTCTAGAACTGAATAATAATAATAATAATAATAATAATAATAATAACTAGTCACTAACCGCTAGACCCTGCATCTATCTCATTCTTGTGAAGAATACCTTGAGGAAATTTCTTCAGATTTGGCACAAACATCCACTTGGATTCAATAGTGAACTCATTTTGGTGATCATAGGTCAAGGTCAATGTCACCTTATCTCTCTCATCCTCGTGAGCGTGATATCTCAAGAATACCTTGAGGAAATTCCTTCAAATTTGGCACAAACGTCCACTTGGACTTAGAGAATAAATTGATTAGTAAAGGTCAGTGTGACCTCACAAAAAATGTTTCTGTCCAAAACTGAAGAATTCATTCACTAACTCTGACCAAACTTGACACAAATGTCTAACAGGATAAAATAATGAAAGTCAAAGGTCAAAGGTCAGCTTGACTGTGACATCATCATGTTTTAACGTCATATCTCAGGAACAGAAGGGGAGACATTTGGTCAGATACTGAATTGGTGACTCTAATCTTGAGACTGTAGAAACTGTAGCTGCTTCGTGGAGTCAAACAGCCACAAGTCTTTCTATTTCTCATATTGTTTTGTCTACAAAATGTCAGATAATAGTGACAAATGCTTTCTACAATTTCCTGAGTGCACGATGACATTTACAAATGTCTTACTGTGTCTCAAACCAAAAACTATTTAGTTTACTGGGAAATAAAACAGAGAGAAACTGAATATCTGGGACGTTTTCGAAACTCCAAACAGAGATGTGACCTGGAGGATTGATTCATTATTAAAATTTCTGCCAGTTACCTTTCTGTCTTTTGACAAATAGATTGATTGACGGATTGTTTCAGCTCTAACAATGATGCATGTATTGAGTATATTGCAGCTAAACTGAGGAGTCTTCTGAAGTATTCTTTATTTTCATCTCATTGACATATTAAACTGTAAAGATATATTTTAGTGATGCCTCCTGAGCCAGCCGCAGGGTTTTGTTTTGTCCCCGTCTTCATGGTGTCCTTCATGGATCCACGCTAACAGCCTCTGCTGGTTTCTTGTTGATTTTAAAGGTTCAAACTTTCATTTGTCTTGTTGAGGGAAACAATATTAAACTTTTCAAATGGCTTCCTCTCTCCTTAAATGAAAGCGCAGGGCGGGGGGGCATGTTTTTAATAATATACTTGACATCAGAGCAGCGGTCTGAATTAAACGGCCCCGCCTGTTGCTTGTTTTTATTAGGAAGTCTGAGATTACATTGTTTTTGCCGTGACATCATATTCTGTCCTGGTTGATGTTTGCACGGGACGAGGTTGATCGCCACAGTCCATGCAAATCAAAAGCTTTGATTTATGCACCTTTCCCTCCGCGAATGGAACATTAAATTTAATTTTGCAGCTGTGGAGCTGTGCCTGCGCCGCGCTCGGGCTTGACACGGTGAACCGGGCCTGCCGCCGCCACCGCCGCCGCGCAGGAATTCATTACTTCCTCCACAATATGCGAAAGCAACATTTGAATGAAACATTTGTCTCATGTCAGAACAGAGTAGCGTCTACTCTCTCTATACAGATACATAAAGCGGGGAGGAGGGAACGAGGCGCTCATACTCGACTGTAACAAAGCAGTGAGTCGCGTAATGGTGGCACATTAAAATGAGGCCTGTTGGATGTGAGTAGCAGAGCAATCTGTTTCTCCCTGTGATCGCCCATTACTGCTTTGTAATGACGTGGAAAAAATGCCACAGAGCAAAGTAATGAAATGTATTTTTCCCTGCGCCTGCTTTAACTATATGCTTCAGCTGTGCAGCTCTGAGGAGGCGCTCAGAAACACAGACAGGATGCTTTAAAGATGTTGGAGCCAATGATTTATTCTTTCCTCTCAGGACTCAGCAGATCATCAGTGTGACTGTTGTGCATCAGATTGTCTTCTGCACTTATTGCTCTTATTACACCTGCAACTAAAAACCATCGATGCTTCATATATCCTCGCCATGATTCTGTTATCGACTCATCAAAAATTATTGAGGTCATCTCCTCATAACGTTTGATACCGCCTCTGATGTTTACACGTGTTTGTTTACATGTCACATCATTGTACCGACATGATGCCAGAATCAAACAACAGGTTTTAAGGCTTTGCTGCAGCGTCTGAGCCGAGTGAATGGAAACAGACGAAGCTGATAGTTAACACAGGTGTGTTGTCAGGTCCTAACTCGGGGTGTAAGAATACACAAAATTCAGGTCAGTTTTCAGTGGTGTCAGAAATGTCCTTGATTTTTTTTTTTATAATATTTTTATTATTTTGTATTTATTAATTTTTTTTACTAATTTCATTGTTTTATTTTATTTTATTTTAATTCATTTATTTATCAGAATTTACACCACAAAGCAGTGGTTCCCAGCTGATAGGTCCTGGCCCAAAACTGGGTCCTGGGTCTGCCCTCAATGGACCGCAGGTGACTCATGAATGTGTCAAGTTGGAAAAAACGAGCCAGGTCTCCCTCTGAAGTCGTCAAAATCTGGCAATTGGGCAGTGACTGGCAGCATCAGAATCCAATGAAAAAAAAGGCATCCTTAAACGTTGACTGTTTATGTATCCTCCAGTAATGAGTGTGTAGTTCCTGACATGTTTCAGCAGAGGGTACTGTCTGTAGCTCTGGTTGAGGGTGAGAGGCTGTCAGCAGATAAACAGAGATCTGTGTGGGTACATGAGACCCTAAAAAAGAGGCTGGATCACGGGGAGTACCACCAGTTGGTCCAGGAGCTTCTCCTCCATGATGGGGAGTACCACCAGTTGGTCCAGGAGCTTCTCCTCCATGATGGGGAGTACCACCAGTTGGTCCAGGAGCTTCTCCTCCATGATGGGGAGTACCACCAGTTGGTCCAGGAGCTTCTCCTCCATGATGGGGAGTACCACCAGTTGGTCCAGGAGCTTCTCCTCCATGATGGGGAGTACCACCAGTTGGTCCAGGAGCTTCTCCTCCATGATGGAGAGTACCACCAGTTGGTCCAGGAGCTTCTCCTCCATGATGGGGAGTACCACCAGTTGGTCCAGGGGCTTCTCCTCCATGATGGATGTTTCCAGGCATATTTTAGGATGACTCGGGGGCAGTTTGACAACCTGCTGTCTGTCGTTGGGTCGTATAGCTCTGGGTATCCAGCAACCACTACCACCAGTTTCTCCTCCATTGTTTACCAACTGTAAACTTGTTGTTGTGACCACCACAGAAGCCCCGCCTCTCAAATCATCCGATTGGACAGTGGGGAAAAAAGCAGAGATGCCGTGGGGCCCTTTTCTACTCACGGCAGTTGAAGTTTGTTTTTTTTAGCTCGCAAACACTTGTCTTTATCTGGACACATTTTCCCAACAAATACAACATGCTAACTTTATTAGCACAAGCCTATGGCATTTTACATTGTATAAATGAGCCTAGCAGCTAGCAGAGATTTCCTCTGCTCATATTTCAGCCAGGATAAATCACACACAGTGTGTGGAGGCTTTATTGTCTTCACAGTTTATTGTTTCTTATCTGTGAAATTAAAGTCAATCAAAGTTTAGTTTCCACTGAGGGAAATGGTTTCAGCTCACAGAGACAGACAGGAGGTCTGCGTCACTGTGACGTGGAGTCACATTTCTGGGGAGGTGACGTCAGGCTACGGCGTAGAGCCTATGTCAATTTGACGCAGAGGTGTAAATCTGGCTTCAAACTACCTGAGAGAAATGATGAATGTGCAGAGGCCAAGAAGAATACTGTCACTAATGTTACCGTTAATCACTGTACTTGTCACCATCAACTCTGACATCCATGACAGAGACACTGCAGCGTGTCACAGTACTGTGGCCTCTGTAAAAAATAATTCAGGGGTGGAGACATATCGTAGTAGTTGCACTGAATTCAGGTGAACCTTGTTTGAAGTCTTATTTTGATGCAAAGATCTGTACATTAGCAGGAACGTAGCTCTGTTTTCTGTGTATTTAAATGTCTCATACTCAACAGTTCAGTATGAATATGTGTATTTTTACACCAGTTAAAAATAAACTGATGACATCACTGATTATAATAAATGTGTAAAGAGTGACTGACTGAAGCAGCAGATGAGGCGCACGTTTATCTGTGCTGCTTTAAAATCAAACTGTTTCCTCTTCCTGAACGCGCCCGCGCCACATTACAGTTTATGACATCATTTCCATATGGAGGTGTTACAGCATGAATAAATGTCCCCTCTCTGGAGGCTGTCAGGGGCCACACAGGCCAGCGGGGCCCCGGGGACACAGGAGGAGAGGGGGCAGCCTCCTGCCTCACAGAAAGCTGGACAGATTACAGCCTCATAGCTGTGGATGTGAAAGCAGACGAGGTGATTACACGGCCAGTGCGGTGTGGCCGAGCGCGACCCCGTGATAAAGTAAATCCTCCATGCGTGCACGGCGGCGGCTGATGCCTGTAGAGGCGGCTGGGTGTTGGGATTGACTCCTCGGGCTTCACTGTGCCACAGACAAAGACAACAGAGAGTGAAGTCATGCTGCGGGATGAAGCTCAGGGTGGGGTCTGCTGGGTGTCATCAAAAGGGGCGGAGCTTCATACAGACCAGGACTGATTATAACTCAAGTCAGGACGGGGGGGGGGCATCACCAGAGTAACCCAAAAAACTCTTGTTGGGCCTCATGGCGTCACGTGACGGACAGATTCCACATTTGGCCAGTATCTCAAATTGGCATCGAAGCCTGGCGCTGTTCCTTCGGGCCTTGCTGAATGTCCAAGTGTATTACAGACCATAATATCCTGTCATTTCGCCATGGTTACAACCTCCTATGTTACATCACAGACGAGCATTTCATTCCCCACCTCCACCTGTGACAGTGATCCTGTCTCAGTGAGCATTCAAGGTCTGATTGTAAACTCTTGTTTAAGATATTAAAATAATCTCTTATGTGCTCGAGATATAAAAAAATGTCCTTCAAGAAACGTTAATACAATATTAATAAAATATTAAAACTGCAAGCAGCGATGAACGGGTCCTTGCACGGGTACAGGCGGACGTCAGCTGACACAGCAGTTATCTTCTGTCAAAGTTAGCCACTGCTCACAGGAGTGAGACTGATGTTGCTGGAATTACTTCATTTCATGTAAATCAAAAGATAATTGTCGGACAAGGCTTACTTCCTGTTGCCAGTAGGTGGCGCTATGACTGTGACTTCATTTAGCTATGTGGATGTCATGAGGCCATGACTCTTATCCGTTTGAGAAATATTAGGCTAATTAGATAGTATACACTCAAGTTAGAACAACTGCCTGTTTTATGGATAAACGTCCAAAATGGCCGCCACGCCACGACAAGGCCATTCAACGCAAACTCACAGTTTTCATCAGAAAGCATCGTCAAGGTCTTGAGACTATTCAGAGCGAATTGAGGAGGATCTGGTCAACCTGCTAGAAGAAAGAAATAAAAACATAAAACATGTCATTTCCTGTTGCCAGTAGGCGGTGCTATAACTTTAACTAATTATTGGAGTTCAGGGTGGGACAGTCATCAAACCTGACGTTTGGGGCAGATTGGACCAAATATGCTGTAGTTACAAACCACATCCTGTTAGGTGGAAAAACATGGAAATTTGTCGTCTCGCCACGTTCACACGGTTTGACAAAAACTCAAAAGCAATGTAATCTTGCCCAGGTTGGTAATTTCAATTTTTAAATAACTGTTAAAACTGTGTGTGTTCATGCACTGTCCCCTTAAAAACATGGGTTATGGTCATGTGACCACAGCGGAGCAGAGTAGGTGTAAACACCTCATTAAAACCCTCGACAGAAGACACACTGTGCCATCGGAAAAATATTTTTTTACCAAACTGCGGTGCCAAACATGTACAACTCGTGATAAAAAGCACTTGATGCAAGTTATTTTCTGCCTTTGACATGGCATTATCTTAAAAAATATTTGTTTACAAGAGATGTAAATTATTTTGTACTTTTGATATGGCAATATTTAAAATGTATTTTGTTTGCAAGAGAAGCAGGTCATTTTTTTTATACTGTTTTAGAGAACTTGATTTTTACTAAATAAACTTTTAAATTAAAATGTGACATTTTTGAAGAAATGCAAGTTATTTTCTAATTTTCACATGGCAATATTTGAAATAATTATTATATATTTCAGATAATAATAATAATTTTTTAGGGAACATGCTTTTTAAGTTCAAACTGCAATGTGATCTTTTTCACAAGATATATAACTATAAAAGCAAAAACCAAAAACAAAATAATCACTTATTAATTGTAATCAAGGTAAAATGTTCAATTAATCGTGATGTTGATTTGAGGTCATATCGCCCAGCACTATGTCAAAGGTCTTTAGATGGTTCAGACAAAATTTGAAGTCAGTCAGATCAAATCTGTAGGAGGGGTTTGTTAAAGTACGACCCCTGGAAATGGACAGAAGTGCACAAAAATTACACATTTGAGTCAAAATGGCTGACTTCCTGTTGGGTTTATGGTGTGGCTCTAAAAGACTTTTTTGTAACATCCCAAGACGTACAAAAAAATCAGGTGCATGTAGGCATTGGGGGGGCTGCTTCAAAGACATTTTGTAGGGGGCGCTACCCATAGAATATCCAGTTTTTCACCAGATGTGATGTGTGCCAGAAGTTTAATGTGTTTTTGAACACCTTTAGCCCTCCAAAAATCAGAATGGTTTATAGGAAGAAGTCCTTGGATTACAGTAGGGTCCTCGCTCCGCGTGGAGCTCAGCTCATAATAACTGGGTCTGCACAGGTTTAAGTGCAACATGTGTGTAGTTTAAAGGAATAAACGACTGGAATCAAATGGAAACGCGAGCTAAAGTGATTTTCAGTGGACTGCAGGGGGACTAATAATTACACAAAAGACATTAATATTATTTTGTTGGCTGAGATAATTGAATTCAGCAACAAACCCACCTTCAGTCATGTTGCTAAATGTTAGCCGTGGCGTCTAATTGTTATGTGTGGAGCACATCCTTTGTTCAGAGGAACTCTCCTGCTTTGCAGTATCACCGTTCCCCCTGCGTGTCCCCGGGGCCCTCTCCCAGCCAAAGTGAGGAGCCCGTGCCCAGATGCAAATGACTTTCCAAGGTCCTTGTGATTGCTCATTAACTTTCCGTGGGCATAAGTCCTAACTTTATTATTGACTGCACAGAATACACAATCCACCGACCTCTGCCACCTGCAACTAAATCTCTCCCATCCGATCCATCGCACTGATTTCTGCAGCCGGCCAGAAAACTCGAGCCAGCAGTTTAGTCACCTTAAGTGTTTACACGCCTCCCCTCCCCCGCACCTCCACCCCGCCCTGCTTGGAGCCCACACATCACTGCACAGCATGCACACATCCATATCAGACTATTCCCAATTTTAAACATCTTAATTATAAATGTTACGGGATGAAAGTGCAGATTTAAGGTTTAAAAACAGCTCCTGTATTGATTCACAGCACACAGTCCCTCCAGTGTTGGTTTATTCAGTGAGCCGGGGTTTCACTCTTTACCTCCGCATGAAATATTTATTGAAAGAATTTCAGCTTGTCATTAAACGCCCTCCTCCTCCTCCTCCTCCTCCTCGCCGCAGAGACCTGCACCCCGGTGAATGCAGTGCTTATGCAGATCAGGCCTGGAGAATCAACATATTACAAGCAGCTGACATTTGTCCTGATATATTGAATCGTTAGCACGACAGAATCACTTAAGCCGGATCCACTAACATCAAGTTTCCTCTCGTTATTGACCCTCGCGGGCCAAGCCTGACAAGTGGAACTGCAGCAAAGTTCATTAATAATGTGAAATAAATCAATTTGCCTGGAGATGGTGGGACGGCCGCAGACTGCAGGAGACGCTCTGATGTTTCACCTCCTCTGGATACGACTGTTGGTTCGATATGAAACAACACGATGCTGTCAGGAGGACACGTTTGTTTTATTCGTCTAATATTCAGGACCGAAGAAGATCAGCCGGCCTGCTGACAATAATCAGAGTAATTCAGTATCAGCTCTCTGTAAACTAAAGGAACAGTCTGTAAATGAGGCTCGTGAAAATTTAAATGCTGTCAAATAAATAGATTTTCCAGTAATAACAGAACAACAGTGAAGTTGTGACGCCGACTGTAAACACTGAACAAACATTTAAACACAGCACTTTTGTTTTTGATCCCATTTTCACAGGTTTCAGATCTAAGACTCAGACATGTTTTTAACTTCATACACGAGGACTTGATCATGATTGGGCACCACCTGGCACACAATGCACCTGGCCCTGATGCCACTTCCTGTGGGTGCTGGGCCCACAGGGTGGCGGCTCCATGTCATTCATTTGGGCTGAGCCCAACCGGGGCCCCATGGCCACAGGCCGGACCAGGAGATGCTCAGTTGCTCCAGAGATGGGCCCCAGTGTCCCCATACTGCGTCAGGTACACTTTTCCCAAATATACTGGACCATCTACGTCCGAACCCTCACTGTGACCTCGTCACATGTCCACGTTTGGTCATGGACTTTCTACGTCCACATATGGCGTCCAAGGTACCCTGGGTGTGTTGGTTGTTGACGTTCTGGGACGCCGTGTCAACTTCAGCCTGTTACATGCATTGTCTGTTTTCAAAATACACTTCTGTTTTCACAGGAAATGTACAGTTTGCATACAGACTCTTTCAAAATAAAAGCACTACGTTGGTACAACACTGTGAGTTGAGCAACAAACACACATGGAAAAAAAAAACAGGGTTTGGATTTACAATCATACAGGAAGTGATCACCAGCCTCATGGGTGAAAGTCGGTGTTTGTTGGACCCATCCATCACCCCTTCCGCCCGCCCCACTTGGACTTTCGCCACCTTAACTTTCGTCCTTGTCCCACCGTTTCCCCCTGACACCACCAAGCACCATCACACTATAACAGCGACCAACCACGTATCATGTCCATCATGAAAGGACAGCTTTGTTCCTTGGTGTCTGAAACCACAAGTCACTGCCCAAGCGCCAGATTTCGACGACTTCGCCGTGCGACCTGGTTGTCATGAGCTCTGGGTAGAGACCGTAAGAATGAGATCACGGATACCAGCGGCCGAAATGAGTTTCCTCTGTAGGGTGTGTGGGCTCAGCCTTAGAGATAGGGGGAGGAGTCAGACATCTGGAGGGAGCTCGGAGTAGAGCCGCTGCTCCTTCATGTTGAGGTGGTTCAACATCTGATCAGGATCCTCCTGGTCCAGCTGGTAGGAGGCCCCGGGGCAGACCCAGAACACACTGGAGGGATTATAGATCTCATCTGGCCTGGAAACACCTCTGGGTCCTCCAGGAGGAGCTGGAAAGTGTCGCTGGGGAGAGGGATGTCTTGGATACTACCCCAGTGGTTTCAGATAAGCTGTTGAAAATGGATGGACGATCACGATTAGGACATAAGGTCAGATGGGACAGTATATCTACACAGGGCTTTTATTGTTGAAGGTGAGAGCAAGAGTGGATGTAGTGTGCACTGCCTTTGTGGTTCAGACTACTGAACCTTTGTTTTGTTTTAAAATCAAAAAGAAGTGGAATGTTGTGTTCACAACAAACGGGATGCAAATTTCCACATCACGTTACTCACACAAGTTTGATGCTAGAATATCTTGTGTTGACTCGCATCATAGGCGCCAATAACTTGAATCATACAAGGTTCAAGGTTGAGTTTATTGTTATTCAAACATGAGGGAAAATAATTTGTTACCTAAAAGCCTAAAAGCCTATGATAAATAGAACACGTATTTAAAAATCAAGCAGCATGTTACAGTGCGTAACAGTGCATCAAAGCCGCACGCAGTCGCCGCAGTACAAAGTGCAGAGGACGGACTTCAAGCCAGGAAGTTCATCAGCTGTTTGGAAGGAAGCTGCTCTTTAGCCTTGTTGTTGTGGCTTTGAGGCTGCGCTGCGTGAAATCGCCAGATCGATGAATGAACTTCCGCTGGTACGTCCTTGGCAGCATTGATTGGCCATCGCAGTGTGAATATGTCGCTGAAGCTCAGATTTTTCAACTCTCATGAATGAGCGTATGAGGTGAAATTGTGCTACTTGTGTAATTTGCATATTTCGTGTCATTCACGTCGCTTCCATCACGTCCATTGAGCTGCACAGTGGGAGTTCATTTCTAATTGTTTCTTTACTTTGACTTTACATGTTCTTAAATCGTGTGAATTGTTTTACTCACAGCTGGTGTGAACACAACATAAACACAACGTGGTGATGACGTTTTTTCCGCGGTTTGAAAATTGATTTGTCTGGAAGAAAACTTCACTTTTTTGCTGGATAACAAAATATATTAACATGCAAAAATTCACCCCCACTGCTGAAAGGCCTGAATGAAGGTTCAGGGTTTGTTACTGATTTGATGTAGTTTTTGTGTATGTTGCTCAGAGACTGCTGCTCTGATTATCTGCTGAAAAACTTCCACAAGAATAAAGAGGACGATGATAACCAGAAACTTGAGTTCACGCTCATCAAAACACGACGAGCAGAGAGACTGTGAACCCTCACAGAGAGCTGCTTTTACTATTTATACTGTCAGTACATTGACTCCAGCAGTGAGCTGCTTCTGGATGAGCAGAACTTCATATTTGTCCTCTTTGCGGTGGGCCGGGTCGTTTCTCAGGACATGTGGTTCCTCAGAGACCGAACATAAACACAGACTCGCCCCGATATGAAGACAAATAAACCTCCGGCGTCTGGCAGCCAACCAGAGAGCAGTTTAGATTCCATACGTTCATCAATCATCTCTCTGTTCTGACTCTGTGACAACGATCAGGACACCAGAGGGTTCAGACGCTCTGCACAACAACAGGTGGACTCGTTAACGTGCGGCAGCATCAACACTGACTCTGCGATAACTTCATTAATTATCTTTAATTAGCACCACTGAGTCATTTATGTTTGTTTCAACATGAGGATGATTCCTGTGTTTTGATGCCACAGACACAGATTGTTTCATCTGAGGTATTGATCACCTCCTCCTCCTCCTCCTCCTCCTCCTCCTCCTCCTCCTCTCTTTGCATTTCACTTTGAAGTCCCCCCCCCACCGCCCGTACCAAATGTGCCACGCTCATTTTTGCAGCCTGTCCGTCTCCGCCTCTCATTTCTTCATCATTCCTCGCTCCATCGATTCCTCTGCTTCATCAAGCGCTCGCGCTGCAACCACACCTCTCACACCTTGGCAGCCGTCGCCGCGGTGACGGCAGGCAGGAAGTGCAGCGTCAGCCGATCGGGACGTCCTTCAGCAGCCGCTGTCACGCCGAGAGGGAAGGTCAAAGCTGCTGACAGAGGAGGATCACTTCATTTACCATTCCTACCTGAGGAGGAGAGATCAAACATCCGTCTGCGTGATGAAGGAGAGGCGCTTCGATCAACGCGGCTACACCAACCGGATTAGTGACGATCAATTCTCCCTGTGAGCTGCGTCTGGTGCGGAAACCAGGGAATTTATACACGGACGTCGATACAGTCAATGCATAAAACACCTGACACAATAATTCACCCCAAACTGTGAAGCACCTGCACGGCTGGGTTCAAACACTCAGAGCAGGTCAGCGACAGTGTGACGTCATCAGACAAATTCATAACTGTGACTCAGTCTGGAGCCTCACAGTTCAGTTTTGATTTCTAAGGTGTGTTATCAAGGACTCCGGACGCAATCGGAAAGACCTGCAACCAATCAGAACAACGTAACGCGACGTAACGTGATGTATTGCTGAGTGGCGGACTACAGCGTGCAGAGATGAGCTGTTGTAGCGTCAGTGTGTGTCTGTTTTTGCCATCAGAAGGATTTATAGTTGTGAATTTGCTCCATGCAGAGGCTACGCTGTAGCCTACACCGCTGTGAGCGTTTATACTTATGATGGTATGCAGGCCCGTCGTCAGGGGATTAAAGGGTACAGATAACCCCGGTGCGAGGCCCCTGAAAATGTCTGTGGTTGACCCTAAAGTCCAGTTCAGACCAAAGATTCACAAAGAGACGAAACCGTTTCAGAACGTCACAGAGAAAAGTGTCAGAGGTGTGAACTGGCTGGTCTGAGCTGGACTCAAGCCTGCTGATGGTGTCACCTGACACTCAGCTGGTTTTAAAGCACGTCACCTGTTTCAACAGCCAATCAGCTTGTAGTGAAGTCCGCTGGTCAAGTCAAAATGGCCGCAGGCGGCGTGTTGGCTTGCTGCAGGCAGGTGCTCCGTCCCCGCCCAGCCCTCTGTTTCCGTCCTCACGGTGTGCCGGTGTCGGACGGTGGATCGCTGCTGCTGCTGGCTGTATGTGCTTATGCCCCGCCCACACACACACATTCTCACTGACTGATGAATTGGCTCTGGTTATTGATATTATTGTGGCGTATTGATTATGAATACAGTCCATCTGATGCTGGTTTGGTTTCATCACTGTAGCCAGTATCTCACTATCACTATCCTCATTCAGATTTTAAGAAACTGAGTAGCAGGTGGCACCTTGTACGGTAGCCTCGGCCACTAGTGTATGAATGTGTGTGTGAATGGGTGAATGTGACTCGTAGTGTAAAAAGCGCTTTGAGTGGTCAGACGACTAGAAAGGCACTATACAAATGCAGGTCCATTTACAAATTATATTCAGCCACAAAATAAGTCTGAAAAGCTGCAAATCAGAACGGAAGCACAGAGAGTTGTTGACTAGAGATGATACGCTGTCTCATGGTGAGGTCACTTCCTGTGTTTTTACAATTGCAAGTCATCACCTGTTTCAACTCATCTCATCGAGAACTTTTGGTCTTAACTGGGCTTTAGAGTGTGGGTACCCGAGCGGAGCCCAACAGGACCCGACTGATTTGGCCAGGTTCAGATAAATCTTTATAAATGTTGCTCAGGTTCGGCCTTAAAATGACGGCCCTGCTGTTTGTGTCGAGCTATGTCTTGTTCAGTGCTGGAGTTTGTCATTTAACACATGAACACAACACCGGCAGGTTTTCAGAACGTTGCAAAACGGCACATTTGAAGTCATCGCCCATTTCAAGTCGTCTCATCGTGAATCGTTGGTGTGACCTGGACTTGAGGCTGGTATAAGTACCAACAGGAGCACACGGTACATGAACGATGCTTCATTAATACAACTAAATGACTGTGTAAACGTGCGGCTGTATAACAAAGTAAAAAGACGTTCTGGAGTTCATGTAATTCGGAGGACTCGTCGTCGTGCTGCTACTCTCACTTGCTTATTCCCTGGGCTTCATCTTCTCTCCATATACATGCTCTCCTGCTCAGGTGTCTCACCTTCACTTGTTCAGAGAATTTAGGGGTTCACCAACATGTCCCTGTCTGTCAGCCTCTGTCCATGATGCTCTGCGTTTTGAGCGGCGCTGCATGATTACTGCTGGCTCCTGATTTCTCTCCCTAAGCGAGCAGAGCTCCCCGTGCAGCTGCTGACAACCATCAGACAGGATCCGGCCTTTCTCTCCGGGGAGCTGCGAGCTCTCCTCTCCTGCGAGCACAGAAAGGACTTGTCTCTGGTGATTGTGGGCCGCTTGCTGTGACAGGTAATGGGGCTGTGAGTGGTGGGGCGGTGGAGCTGGAGGGAGATTGGGCCCTGCTCTGCTGCAGCCTCCACTCTCCTCCACACTGTCTATACAGGCTGGCGGCTTAATTCACTGACCATTAGCCGGGAGATTTGTTATTGCTCACTTTTAAAGGCACTGACAGAAGGCATTTCAGCTGCTGGACGGCTCCTCCGCCGGGAATCACAATGAAGGATTTGGCTTCTGCTGCTCTCTTCCCGAATCCTTCCTGTCTGACTGGAAGTCTCCGCATCACCTCATCATTCAAAACATCATCCTCGCTTCTCCTTCGTCGCCGGTCGCGTGTCACACTCGCGCAGATCAGGAGGCTGGAAATTGGCTGAGGGGATTCCCAGTCATGGAGCTCCTGATTTGTCAATCACTTTTCAATCAGCAAATGAGCTCCACCACCAAGGTAGCTCCTGGTCAACACGGCTCCCATCACAGGCTGGAAGAGCTGAGGTAGGACGGAGGAGAGCTGAGCCAGCACCACTTATCCACTCCTTCACATACGGCAATGAAATTAACTCAATATAATATAATTACCATTATGCAATTGATCAAATGGTCTGATTCTTAAAGCGGGGCCACCAAAAGGCCAATAACTGACTTTCTCCTGACGGGGACAAAGAAAACACAACGATCAGGCAGCACAGAGACGCTCCTGTGCTCTCACAGTAAAATACAACATGATACACAAACAGGAGCTCTTTAAATTACAGGACGTTCAATCAAACTCAGGTTGGTTTGCCCCCTCAGTGCGGTTCGTTTGGGCAGGTGTGAACACAGCAATCACACTCAGGTGTGCAGCAAAACAACCGGACTGAGACCTTCTTGAAGAGGTGGTCTCAGTCCAGTCACAAGAGCCCGGTCTCACTCTAAAGTTGTTGAAATGCGGTGCTTGGGCAGTGACCTTGTGGCGTCAGAAACCAATGAAAAAAGGCGTCCTTTAATGTTGGCGTGATATGCGGCCAGTTTTCGTTATAGTTTAATGGCGCAGGGCGGTATCAGAAGGAAATACAGCAGCACATGGATGAAAGTTAAGGTGATGAATGTCCAGTAGGGACCGGCAGGAGGGACAAACTTCGACTTTCACCTGAGAGAGCAGTGTTCGCAGTCTTGTAAGTCAAACCCTGTTCTTTTTTCCTAAACCTAACCATGAGTTTTTGTTGTTGAAAAAAAAAAACAACAGTTATTTGCAGTGTTGTACCGACATAGTGCTTTTATTTTGAAAGAGACTGTATGTAAACATCCTAGAACGTCCATGACCAAACATCAATATTAGACGAGGTCACATCTGTCCGGTTCCAAAGGAACTCTGGTGCGGTTGGTTTGTGGTGAGAACGTGTTCCGACCTGGATCTGAAGCAACTGCAGTCACATGACACATTGTTTGGGTTAAACATGAGCATGTTACAGTCCTGGAGGATTATTAATGTGCGCCTCCTCCTGTACTGCCTTAATATGCACATTCAGCACATCCAATGCATCAAAACATTGTTTTCTAGTTGGAGCCGCGCCTCGTTTTCAAACTGTATGCTTTGACTCAAATGAACAATGACAGCAATATAGTCCACGATGAGCAGCGCTAAAATCAACCTGCGTAGTTGTTCCTCCATTGTGACATTAGAAAGTGTCACATTTATCTTGACAGTGTACTCTTCTTCAACGTTTGCTTTACTTCCTGGATTTTTCCCACATGGAAATTCTGACCAATCAAGAGCAGCTTTCTCACACAAGACATTTGATCTGGTCCGCTTGTAAATGCTGCCGTGAGAACACCAACCAACTCTAGGCAATTATACAACTTTGGAACAACATGAGTCCCTGATTCAGACCAAAGGAGACAACCACAGGGCTGAGAGCAGGCCTTAGTCAGAGGGTGTCAGTTACTCAATGATAGAAAAGGTGTCCTTTAAGGAAGAAGGTTGGGAACCACTGCTGTATTAAAGTAATTTTGCTTTGGATTTTGCTCCAGCCTCTACTTCAGGTTTGCACTCAACATAATCTCAACGTACTGAAACAAATAAACACCTGACACAAAAAGGCGATTTATTATTATGGGCGCTAAAAAATATGCTTGACGGGTGGATTTTTTCATCTACCTGTCCTCATGGCAGGTGACTCAAAAAGTTAATTTCAGACGCTGGTTTAAGGACTCATTCCTGCAGCTCTTTATGAAGCAGAGTTCTTTTTGATTTGATGACTTCTTTGATTGATTGGTAGGGTGAAACTTGAGTTAGGAACGAATCGTGAGGGTCCACTCTGTCCTATCTTAATCAGACAAATGGCAAACATCGTTGTGGAAATACCATTACTGCCATTTGTTAAACGTTATCTACGACGATGACGATACTGATGACGAATCGGGGGCTTTAACAGTTGTCCCATTTCAGAGAGAAAGATTTCAGCCACGACCCCTTGTGACTGTTCTGAGGGGTAAAGAGAGACTCAAAAACCAGGAGAAGGGGTAGAAATAAGAAATTAAATTAGGTCTCTATCTCCTCTTGACTCAAACAGGCCTCCGTACATGTCACTGTAGGATGACCTGAGTAAAAAGAAATCTTGTACATGTTTCTAGACGCTTCACCTCCCTTCACTCTCTGTGTGTGTAAATGTTTAGACTGAAGGGACAGACTGAGACGTCCAACACTCCGTAATGACCTTTTGTTTAAATGCTGCCACCTCCTTTCAGAGCAGTGTCACCCCCCGTCCCTGCCGCTTAACCCCGACACATTCACAACAACTGACCAATCACGGCGGTGTTGTTAAAGAGAGAGCCCCTGCTATCTACCCAGCATGCATGCTGCCCCGCCATCACTCTCCCTTAACGGTCCTTAATTAATCCCGATTATCGCTACAGGGGGTCATTGTCCCCGAATGAATGGCAGCATTACACGGTCAATTTACCGCTGTGTTCTTATCAATGCTCGCCTTACATAACCCCCGATTTAAAAGAGCTAATTAGCTGGAAAATACATGACAAGTCAATTGTGACGACGCAGAGGACAGAATGAAGCGGTGTCTTCAGCGAGTGTCTGCTGGCCACAGATACTCTTGTCCTGCTGCCTGCTGGACCGGCAGGTTACCAGATAATGGTTTGTATCAGAGCTTTTTAAAGGCACTTTACTGATTGGTTGTTTTACACATTCAGAGTGGAAAACAGCACGATTCAGTTTCATTTCAAATTAATAACACAGCAGGATTACAATGTTACACACAAGCAGAAGGTTCTGAAGCTGTTTTAAAGGAGGAGGGGGCACATTTGGGAAATTGAAAAGAGTGTAAAGACTGATTTAAAGCCCTGGTCTTGGAAATAAATCAGTCCCTCAAGGATTTCACGGGTTTTTGTCGGGATTGTTGCGGCCTAAAATGTCTGATTTCGTATCAGCTTTTCTAAAAAATTGCAGTGAAAGACGTTTTAAGCATATTTGTTGTGATCAAAGTGCCGGAAGCAGTTGCTTTTTTTTGGTTTTGCTTTGTTTTGTTTCATGAAAAACAAACGTAACTTGTTTCAGGGGGATTAAAACTCAACAGAGGTCTCACACACACGTTTGCAGAAGCGCACACACCAAGGTGGGACATTAGCACCAGCCAAATGCTGCTTTAATGTGAAGTGCTGATAGATTTAAGACACAAAATAATAGTGCACTGTTGAATGAATCCAATTCAAACATATCTGTCAGTGGCTGGTGGATGTTCACATCTTAAAAAGTTAATCTAACAAGTATTCACACGCACAGCTTGTCATGTTAACAAGCAAACACACCTCTCCTACTTTGGAATTAAAAGAAGCTAACGTTACTTCCAACAACACATATTTAATCTATTCATTCATTAATTTTCTGTAGCCGCTTATCCTCTTGAGGGTCGTGAGGGGTGGAGCACCTGGAGGAAACCCACGCTGACATGGGGAGAACATGCAAACTCCACACATAAGGGCTCCACCACCCTGGGTTCAAACCAGGAACCATCTTGCTGTGAGGTGACAGCGTAACCACTGCTCCACCGTGCCACCTAATGTAACGAACCTTTATTCTTTCAGCGCGACAACAGATTTGGTTACAGCAGCCTCTGTCACAGTAGCTCCTTTTACACTGCCAGATTTTCAGTGGATGTTGGGCCGTTTTGCAGACAAGCTGCGAGCGTTTAGACACACAGAGCCGGATTGGCGAGTTGATCCGAGGTGTGTAGGTGGAAACATGTTGGCGGAACGTTTTTGGTTTAAAAAGAATGAGGTGCCCTTCCGCCACGGGAGGAGTTGTTGATGACCTGTGGGAGGGGCTGTTGATGACGCTGCATGTGCGACCCACCGGTGGTGGACTTAAAAACAGGAAACAGCTGATAGCAGGAATGAGCAGCTAGTAGCAAGAGGGAAACAACATCGACACCAACCTGAAAGAAACTGTGAAGATGAGCAACTGGGGAGACGAGGATTGTGCGCAAATGAAGAGGCCATTAACTGTCAAATGACGGGAACGGTGAAGGACGTCACTGTGTACGTCACACGCTGAGCTACATGTTTTGTTACTTGCTCCCCATTGCCCCGAAAAAGGCACATTCTGTATTAACAACAGTAGGCAGGCGGTGTTTCACTGCACTCCCTGATTTGTTTTTATACTGCCGATGCTGAGCGAAGACTGATTGGGCTTTGCTGCTATTTTGCACAATTCCTATTTAAAAAGGGCTGGTGATTTGTCTGGTCTGTGCTCCGCTAGTTTCAGCTATTCTCCAAATATTTTTTGTGTTAGAAAAGTGTTCGTCAGTCGCTGATTTTCGTTTGTGTTCCACCACAATATTGCCCAATATGGAAAACACTTTACCTTGGCCTTCGTGAAGAATCAGGGAATTGTTTAGCATTCATTTTTGTTGGTAAATGTGAGACATTACAATCGCACATGTCTGCATCTTCGTGCCATAAACAAGGAAGTGCATTTGGTGACATATGTCCAGTACATTTGCGTGGGGGACTGCTATGATTGGTGGAACTCACAGGAGGCTGGTCAAAATTGTGGAAAAGTTGCGGTGATTGGACAAAATTGCACAGTTGCCGCAAAAAAAAAGTCGCAATTTTTATCCGAATTTTTGACAAAATTCGCTGCAAATTCAAGGTTTGTTTGCAGCGAGATCCTGGAGGGACTGCTTTATGTTTGCTGCGGTTCACGTTTGGTTAGATTTAGACACCACTTGATTACAGTTAGGAAAAAAATCCTGTTTGGTTTGAAATACTCGGTGTTGGTGGGACAATCCTGACTGGAAACTCAGGAATTCTCAAAAAAAAACCAAATTATTTTCCCGTCAGAATAGTGCTTACAGGAGATGCAACAGTGTCTTGGTATAAAAAAAAACCACCACTTTTTGTGGCACTGTCCCGACAGGGAGCACAGGGATGACTCAGTTAAATGCAGTCACTTTTCATTCCAGTATCCTGGTAGGAAATGCAGCAATTTCTCTGTAAAAAAACAAAAAAAACAAACACTTTTCTTGGCACTATTGGGACAGGAAACGGATTGATGTCTCAATAAAAAAAAAGCCTTTTGTGGCACTATGCCAGCAAGACCTACAGCTTGATTTTAAGAAATATAATAATAATAATAATAATGATTATGGCACTACCCTGGCAGGAAATGATGTAATGTCTTTCCCCGGTGGAAAAACGGTGACAGGTAACAAAAAACACCCACGTTTGGTGACTAAAATGCCGCTGGAAACACAGCAGTGACTCGCTAAAAAACAACTGGTTTTGCTGTTTGTTGGTCTTGAACAGTGGTCTGCAGCTCGGCAGGTGTCTCGTCCACGTGTCACGTATGACACGTACAAATGTTATTTATCTGTTGTTTGCAGAAACTGACAACACGTCAACATTTTCTTCTGGCAACTGGGCTGCTCTGCTGGAGGTAGTTATGGATGGTCTGTGTCCAGTCTCTGCTGGTCTGTACTGGGCCTGCTGGTCTGTGGTGAGTCTCTACTGGTCTGTGGTGAGTCTCTACTGGTCTGTGTCCAGTCTTTACTGGTCTGTGGTGAGTCTCTGCTGGTCTGTGTCCAGTCTCTGCTGGTCTGTACTGGGCCTGCTGGTCTGTGGTGAGTCTCTACTGGTCTGTGTCCAGTCTTTACTGGTCTGTGGTGAGTCTCTACTGGTCTGTGGTGAGTCTCTACTGGTCTGTACTGGGCCTGCTGGTCTGTGGTGAGTCTCTACTGGTCTGTTCTGGGCCTGCTGGTCTGTGGTGAGTCTTTACTGGTCTAAATTGGTCTGTGCTGGGCCTGCTGGTGTTTGCTGGTCTGTACTGGTTTCTGCTGGTCTGTACTGGGCCTGCTGGTCTGTGGTGAGTCTCTGCTGGTCTGTATTGGTCTGTACTGGGCCTGCTGGTCTTTGCTGGTCTGTACTGGTTACTGCTGGTCTGTACTGGGCCTGCTGGTTTCCAGTGACCTGCCTGCGGGGAGGAGACAGTAGCGTGGGGCATCATCGCGCTGCTGTTAGCTGAAGCAGGTGCTGCAGTGTGACAGCCTCAACATGTGTCTACCTTCACAGTTAGAATGGTGTCATCACGCGTGAACCTCCACACAGCAGCTGTTTGATACGTCGGACGGCCGCTGATTAATTCATGTAATTAAACCTTTATCATTGTTGTGGTTCCTACTGAGGACAAAGGACGGGGAAGTGGGCACATCTGCAGTGTAATGATGTGTTTAGTGAATGCTGTGAGCAGCGGGTTGTTTCCTCCCTGACACTAAGTGCTTTCTGTTTGTTTCTGCTGTTCAGTAATACTAATGAGAGGTAACATCTGAATCTATCCCTCAAATGTCTGAATAGGGAAAAAGCATGAACTGTTGCTTTTGGCAGCGGCTCCGGACCCACCATAACACGCTGTTAGTGCTGTTTCTCCTTTGGCTTTTGATGGCAGCGGGGAATTTATGTGGCAGTGGATCTATCTTACAGAGCGGCCCATCTGCCCGGAGCTGCCTCCACTGGCAGCGGCTCCAAAACTCTGCAGATTGCTAATGTGGCATTAAACAATAAATGGACGAAACGCTGTTCCTTCAGTAATTCCTTCAAGCCGTCAGAGTCAGCAGCTGCACGATCCTGCTTTTTATATCTATAAACCACAAACTGGTTCCACTGTGGAGGCCTGTCGCAGCTTTATTTACACTGCACATTTCATTACAAGCTCAATGTGCCTCACTTTACAGCAAAAGTTCCACATTTAGGAACTCTGTGCTCAAGACACGCTCTCATGTCTGTGCTGTGAAGCTACAGCCCGTTAGCTTAGCACAGATAAACCCCACTGCCGTTACTCTCCATGGTCTCACTTCTGTTTGGGAATAATCACGCTTTAGGTTTTAAACTACAGTTCCCATAGTGCTGGAGATGTAAACAGGAAGTTAAATGTTGCTTTTCACTGTCAGCTTCAACTTTCTAACCACCTTCTGTGTAGTCAGTGATGTGTGAGCAGCTCCTGTTTGCAGTGGACCCACAGATGTGCACCTGAGACATATGAACGTAGGCGCCGCATTGACTGTATGTCGTCAACATAGCCGCCATATTGGAGAACAAATGGAAGTAAACAGGGCGTCTTTTAATGCCGATGTCTTTAGAAGGCCTTAAGGGAATTTCTTCAAAGGGTTTTCTGAGTGTTTTCCTTTTTTAGACTAGTCGACCAGTCTTAATTAAAATTTTTGTTTGGTCAAATCGTGTTTTTGGTGTTTTATTTTGTCACCTTTGCTCCAAAAATAAATAAATTACATTAATTTAATACATTATTATTATTGTAGAATACATGTCACTCTCTGATGTCATCGTAGGTCCAGTTGGAGAAACACCACCTGATGAACTGGGAGGTCTGACTGGTCTGGAGTCAGTGAGCAGGTCAGAAATCATTTTGTTCATTTTGTATGTTTTTGTCCATGTTTATGCCCCCGTGTGGTGACAGTCATGGCCGGAGGCATTATGTTTATTATGGTTTCCATCCCATTCTCTCGAACCCAATGGACTCAACGATGGCGTGATTGGATTTTGGTGGTTATAGGTCAAAGGTCACTGTCATCTAGTCCATGGCATTTTCATGAATGCAATCTCTCAAGAAGGCCTGGAGGGGATTTATTCAAGTTTGGCACAAACATCCACTTGGATTTAACAAAGAACTGATTTTGATGGTTGTAGGTCAAAGGTCAAGGACACTGGGACCTTGCATCCACCTTATTCTCATGAACATGGTATCTTAAGAACACCTTGAGGGAATTTCTTCAAATATGGCACAAATGTCTACTTGGACTCAATAAACTGATCAGAATTCGGCGGTCAAATGTAGAGGTTACTGTGACTTCGTCTGTCTCATTTTCTGGAATGCCATATCTCAAAAACACTTCTCTGACACTTGGACTCATCGATGAAGTGATTCAATTTTGGTGGTCATAGGTCAAAGGTCACTATGACCTCGTCCATTGCATTTTGTGTGAATGCAGTCTCTCAAAAAGGCCTGGAGGGGATTTATTCAAGTTTGGCACAAATGTCCACTTGGACTCAAGGACAAACTTTTGGTGGTCAAAGATCTAAGGTCAAGTTACTGTGACAGTCTGTCTCATTCTTTTGAGTGTGATACCTCAAGAACACCTCGAGAGGACTTCCCCAAATTTGGCACAAACGTCCACTTGGACTCAACAATGAACTGATTAGAATTTGGTGGTTGAAGGTCAAAGGTCGGTGTGATCTCTCAAAACATGTTTTTGGCCATAACTGAAGAATTCATTCACTAACTCTGACCAAACTTGACACAAATGTCTAACAGGAAAAAATAATGAAGGTCAAAGGTCAAAGGTCAGCTTGACTGTGACATCATCATGTTTTAACGTCATATCTCAGGAACAGAAGGAGAGACATTTGGTCAGATACTGAATTGGTGACTCTAATCTTGAAGCTGTGCTGATTGCATAGATCTTCATGTTTTCACTGACATGATGGAGACTGTCAGACAGCTGAGAGGCGGTGACTTTAGTTAATGTGTGTGGTCTTTATGAAATATAAAGATGTCGTTAAGTATTAAATGTATATGTATGAGACTCTGGTTGAGTGTGAAAGGAGCGTCAGATGAATCAGTGACACTGAGTCTGACCTATAACTGTATGATGAGACATTATGAAAGAATCATTTGCTGACTTTGGAGAGCAGCAACGCTCGGTGTCATCAAAGTGAGGCTTTGGATGCTCAGAAGGAAAAAGAAACAGAGGTTTGGGGTTGGTGTGTGGGCGGCGGGGGCGTCCTGTGGAGGCGGCTGTTTTCTCTCCACACACCGGGCACCGAGCACGCCTCCGCTCCTCGCCACTCTGACGTTAGCTCACTGCGAGACGTTTATTTTTGCTGCGTCGTGTGCGGCGGCCCGAACATCTCTTTCATCCCGAGTGTTGTTCACCCTGAGCAGAGGTCTGCAGGCGGATCTCCTGCTGACGTGCTGCTAAAGAGAGATTCTCGCCTGCAAACGGGTGAGTGTTTGTTTGAGGGGGAACACACATGTTTGCAGAGCAGCAATGGATTTAAATAAAAGACGGGTGTAAGGTCGCAGGGACACGAACACATGTCAAAAACAACATCACCCAGAGATGTAAAAGACATGAAGCAAACTGAGCATTTTTATTTGATAGATTTTCATCAGTTCTTCTGTTGTAAAACAGTTAATTGAGGTCAGTCTGACTTTAACGGCCTGCAGAGGTGCCTCCATGTATCATGAAGTCAAAGTACTCCATTACAAATAAAATACTAAATCTCTCTTTTATGAAAGTGCAGAGGACTTCACTTTTTGATTATTGGATTTTAATTACTGATGAATTCATGTGTTCATCACCTCAGTGTTGCGCTGTTAAAGGAGGAGCTCATTTTATTGACTTTATATACAGCTGGGTAGATTGTGACTTTCCACTGGGGATCACTTAAAGGGTAAATTCAGTATTTTTCAAACTATTTTCATTAGTTTTTTTCAACTATTGTCTTAGTGATGAGTGACAGCTTTTAAAATTGGTCCAGTATTGAGAGCAGCAGTGAAACAAACTTTAACGTAACCACTCTGAGCACGTTCACATCGTCAGTGTACGTCTCCTTAAACTTTTTCTGTCACTGACAGGCTCAGATTGTTATTCTAAGTGTCTGACAACATTATGAAAGGATCCCTACAGAGATAGAGCTTTGTGTTACAGAGTAAGATCCTTTTAGTTTAACCAGAAACAGCCCTGAAATCACCATCACCAGACCCACCAGACTCCATTTAAATAAACACTCATTTTATCATCATTAAACACACTTCATTCAGAGTCAACAGAAACAAAATCAAACTCACAGAAACCATCTTGGTTCATCTTTCCACTGTTCCAACAATCACCAGCTCTGGTTTGGTTGAAATTAACCCTTAACTCACCCAGTTAGATGTGACAACATGCTGCCTCTATACACACTAAAATGACTGGTTACTTTGGAAACAAGTGCACAGAAAACAAAAAACCTTGGTGGAATCTTTACTTGACGAATTACAGACATGACAGATTTGGATTAAGATCACAGACAACCTCCGCAGTTATTACATATAACTGAAGGCCCCTCAGCTCAGTCGCCAGAAGAAGATGTTAGCATTGTAAGTTTCTGCAAAACCACGAATACGCTACATTTCATACGTTTAATATTCACATTTCTTAAGTTACGTAGTATATAAGCTGACTTCTGGGAGGAGAGACACCTGCCAAACTGCAGACCATTGTTCACACCAACAAACAAAGTGGTTGTTTTTTCGACCCATGGCTTTTCCAGCTAATTTTTAGGCACCGAATGCAGGGTTTTTTTGGCTACCCATAGCCATTTTTCCAGCAGCGCTCTAGGCACCAATGGTGGGATTTCTATAGCAACCCATAATTGTTTTAACAGCAACTTTTTAGGCACCAAACGCAGGTGCTTTTAAGTGACCCATCCCTGTTTTTCCAGCAAATTTTTAGGCACCAAACGTGGGGTTTTTTTGGCTACCCATAGCCATTCTTCCAGCGGCTTTATAGGCACCAAATGTGGATGTTTTTAAGTGACCCCTTACTGTTTTTCCAGCGGCTTTTTAGGTACCAGTGGTGGGATTTCTATTGTGACCCATAGTTGTTTTAACAGCAACCTGTTAGGCACCAAATGTGGATGTTTTTAAGTGACCTATCCCTGTTTTTCCAACGGAGTTGTAGGCCCCAATCATGGGATGTCTATAGCGACCCATGTTGTTTTAATGGCAGCTTTTTAGGCACTAAACATTGTGTTTTTTGGCTACCCAAAGCCATTTTTCCAGCGACTTTCTAGGCACCAAATGTGGATGTTTTAAGTGACCCTTCCCTGTTTTTCCAGCGGCTTTTTATGCAACAATCGTGGGATTTTTTTTTGCGAACCATAGTTGTTTTAACAGCAACTTTTTAGGCACTAAACGTGGATGTTTCTAAGTGACCCATCCCTGTTTGTCTAACGGATTTGTAGAAACCAATGGTGGGATTTCTATAGCAATCCATAGGTACTTTTTAGGCACTAAATGTGGGTGTATTTTTACTATCCATAGCCATTTTTCCAGTGGATTTCTAGGCACCAATCGTGGGATTTTTTTAGCGATCCATAGTTGATTTAAGAGCAGCTTTTTAGGCACCAAACCTGGGTTTTTTTGCTACCCATAGCCATTTTCAAACAGCTTTCTAAGCACCAAATGTTGATGTTTTTAAGTGACCCATCCTTGTTTTTCCAACAGATTTGTAGGCACCAATCATGGGATTTTTTTAGTGACCCATAGTTGTTTTAACAGCAACTTTTTAGGCACCAAACGTGGATGTTTTTAAGTGCCCCATCCCTGTTTTTCCAACGGATTTGTAGGCACCAATGGTGGGATTTCTATAGCGACCCATAGTTGTTTTACCAGCAGCTTTTTAGGCACTAAATGTGGGTGTTTTATTGCTATCCATAGCCATTTTTCCAGTGGATTTCTAGGCACCAATTGTGGGATTATTTTAGTGACCCATAGTTGTTTTAACAGCAACTATTTAGGCACCAATCGTGGGTTATTTTTAGCCACACGTTCTTGTTTTTCCACCAATTTGACGCCTGGGAGAGACACCTGTCAAACTGCAGACCACTGTTCAAGACCAACAAAAAACAAAACTTATTTTTTTACCGAGTCATTGCTGTGTTTGAGTCATTGGTGATTTGTAGCAACCTGTCCTTTTTTTTTCTCCAGCAGGCATCGTGCCACGAAAAGCGGATGTTTTTTACTGAGACATCGCTGCTTTATTAGCAGGAACTGTGCCCCCAAAAGTGGGTGTTTTAAACCAAAACACAACCTTTTCCCAGCCAAAATCAAGTGGTATTTATGCCTTAACCAAACCACAGCGTTGTTGAAACATCAAGTGACGACGTATCCCTTATATCAGTGATACTAAACTTATGGCTCATGGGCCAAATTAGGCCCTCGATCAGGTGCTAGGTGGCTCGCTGACCATTTTTTAGTTTGTAATGAAAATAAATTGATTCAGACTAGGATTTTTAAAAAAATATATATATTAATTTATTTTGTACTTTTGATGTGTGTTATGTGGCAGAGTACATTAAAAAAAGCATCAAGAAATGCCATGGGAAAGTTTAGGCTCAGTCTTTAATATCCTCAAATCCTGGAAACACCCCTGCGTACAGTCAGAAGGATAAAAAAACAGGTGGTTATTATACACACTGATACTGTTAAAGTTTATAAACTGGCCCACAGGTTATACTGCTCCCATGTGAACAGAGCTTGAGTTGGACTTATACTTAGTGACTGCGTTTAGTGTGAGCTGCTGCTGCTGCTGGAGGATGATCATAGTGGGTTTCTGATGACCTGTTGAAGTGTGTCTTTGAGTTCCCCTTGTTGCAGCAGCAGCAGCAGCAGTGCGGGCGTCCGCAGGTCAAAGGTCACAAGGTCGTCATCATCCCCTACTTTGCCTAATTACAGCGGAGATGAGCGTTTCTCCCGCTGCAGCAGTTTGAATGGTCCTGATGGGAGAAGCGTGGCAGCAGTTCAAAGTCCTGTTATGGAAATCTTTAATATTTAATACATCGATTAACATTAACAACTCAGGCAGAACTGTTTCAACAATTCCATTATTATTTGATATCTCTCCATAGAGCGATGATGGGTGGTATAATGAAAGGTGGATCTCTATTTCAACCTTGAAGGGGTTGGGCAGAGTGCCAGTAATGAAGACGTATTAAAGCTTAATGTAGCTTAATGTAGCAGGTGTCATATATATAATGTACAGAAGCTCTTTCTAAAGCATTATATTCATCGCTACTACCTTAAAAGCCACTAAATCTTCTGGGCTAAGTTAGTCTGGCTATGATTCTCTTCCAATTAATCAATAGAAAAATTGTTAACACACCTTAACTGGGATCCATTAGAGTGTCCCTGGGTAATAAATGTTCCCGCGCTGCTCTGCCTGCTGCACTCAGGTTAATGGGCAAAGTTGAGAGAAGTGACCACTAAATCTGCAAGGACACCACATTCACACTGGCTGAGCCTCTATCACTGGCAAATGACCGCGCCTAAGAGCTCAGCGCTAATCAATTGTTTCTGTGCGAGAGGAGGGAGAGAGAGAACATCAAGTATGATTCATTTAACCTCCCTTTGAATCCTTACAAGGCAGCTTCATACACGCTCAGATGTATTGATACAGAGGCCACTTATCACTGTCGGCCGGCTGACAGAGAAACACTGCTGTGATGTATCGGCTCGGCTCTCTGAGGGAGGACCTCCCTGACCTCCTGCAGCACACAAACACAACATGTTGTTGACCATGTGTGCTCATAAAACTGCATCTCTTTATCGATTTCTGCATCCGAATCTCAGACTTTTCCTTTCTTTACTTTCAGTACGAGCTGCTGCCCCTCACTGCTGCATACAATGGGACATCATCTTGATCATGACATCGCACCTTAAACTCTGACCCTCTTGTTTGTTTATCTGTTGCCATCTGTTGTGTCAAATTAAGATATATATTATTGTACATATGAGTCATAAAAAGTATGCAGTACACCTACTAGATCCACAAAATGATGCCTAGAAGGCACTAAGTAACTACAAAAAGGTGCAAAACAACCAAGAAGAAGCCGCTGGAAAAACAGTGACAAGTTACTAAAAAACAAAGCCCATGTTTTAAAGAAAAAAGCTGCTGGAAAAACAGCAACAGGTCGCAAAAAAAACACCAAAGTTTGGTGCCTAAAAATCTGCTGGAAAATCAGTGATGAGTTGCTAGAAACAAACCACTTTTTGATCCTTAAAAAGATGCGTGAAAAACAGCGACAAGTTGCTTAAAACAACCCATGTTTGGTGCCTAAAATGCAGCAAGAAAAACAGTAACAGGTTCCTAAAAAGAACACCTATGTTTGGGGGCTAAAAATCTGCTGGAAAAACAGTGGCAGGTTGCCAGAAAGTACCTACATTAGGTGCCTGAAAAGGCACAGCTACGGGTCACTAAAAACACCTATATATACAGGCTACAAGTCCGCTGGAAAAACAGCAATAGGTTGCTTAAAACACCCACATTTGGAGACCAAATGACAGGTTGCTAAAAATTGTTAACATTTGGTGCCTAAAAAGGCACTTGTAAAACATCTTAAAAACCTCCTTTTTCTTAGCAGGAAATGTTGTGATGTCACAGTTAAAATCAACCCCTTTCTGCAGCATTATACCTGGCTGGAAAAACCACGACAGGTGCTAAAAAACACCCATGTTTGGTGCCTAAAAAGCCGCTGGAAAAACAGTGATGGGTGGCCAAAAAAAACTCCTACATTTGGTGCCTAAAAATCTGCCAGAAAAAGTGCAACAGGCCCAAGTTTGGGGGCTCAAAGCCACTGGAAAAATAGTGATGGGTGGTTTAAAATCACCTACTTTGGTACCTAAAAACCTGCTGGAAAGACAGCAGCAAGTTGCTAAAAACAACCCATGTTTGGTGCCTAAACAGCCACTGGAAAAACAGTGAGAGGTTGCTAAAAAGCACCCATATATGGAGTTGCTGAAAAACACCCATGTTTTGTGCTTAAAATGTTGCTGGAAAATCAGCGATGGGTTAATAAAAAATGTTTAGGGGCTAAAAAGCTGCTGGAAAAACAGTGACAGTTCCCTAAAAAATTACCCATGTTTGGGGGCTAAAAAGCCACTGGAAAATCGCAATATCTTGTTACTAAACTACTGGTTTTGTGGTTTGTTGTTGTCATTTTAGAAACGTTGATGTGATGCGTATGAAACGTACAAATGTGACATATCTGTGCTTTGCAGAAACATACAATGTCAACATTTTCCTTTGGCAACAGGGCCACATTTAGACAGAGTGCAGTCAAACAGAGGAAAATCCATATTTGAAAAGTAAATATACTAATGTATAATCCTAACAGTGTTGGAGCAAGTCAGAATGAACACTGCAATTAAAACTAGAATTAAAATACCTGGTAAACAAAGAAAATAATCAGTTGTTCTTCTCTAACATCTGTTAATGCAGAGTCTTAATGGAAAGTTTGATCTAAATAGTCCTGAAATTATAAATATAATTAACTCCAAAAGTGAGCAGAGGACATTTTTAATGGAGTTGTTTGGGGCCGTTTCCTGTGCATTAGCAGACTATAAGTTTCATCAACAGATTTCAACACATCTATCCTGCAGCTGTAACGTCGACTTTTAACAGCTCACATCTTAATCACATTAGTTTCCTGTGCAGAGATTCTGAACTCTCAGAGCAGCCGTTATTATTATTATCATTATTATTACGGGGATGAGTCAGCTCCAATGCATCATGGTGTAAAAGGGCCCCGAGAGCATCGACGTGCAGGCAGACGGAGGGGCCCGGCTCGGCCTCAGCTCCACTCTGAGCTGTCACAGAATTAGATCAGGAGGAAAGTGTATGTGACAAGAGCTAATTAAGTCCCATCATGCTGCTGAGGCTGACAGGAGGAGAGGGAAAACGCCTGAGGTAATTGCATTTACTTCATCTTGTAATGTGGGCCATCATAACTGCTAATTCAATTGTACAATCATTCTGCCAACTCCTGGCCATTAAGCACACATTTAATTGCTTCCATAAAGCTTTTAATATGCAGCGCACAGAGCGCGGGACGTGACACGGACCCTCGCCACCGGCCAACATGCAGATGTCCCGCCGTCACCACGGAGACGCGGGCTTGCCTGGGGCGTCGTGTTATTGGACAGTCTTGTTTCCAATACATCACTATTGGATGAGTGTTTAGGGCCCGGCTCAGGGTCGTAATTCAGAGGCTGGATGGATAGATATCAGCTGTAATCTCTCTATTGTTGTGTCTCACACACACACACACACACACACACACACACACACACACGCCTTATCTTGTAAGGCGAGTTTATCTGTGCAGCAGCTTTCAACAACAGGGCAGGTCAAAGTGTTTTACATAACACATGACAGATATGGAAGAAACACAGGGGAATATAAAAGGAGCCATAATTAAGACTGTAACCGTTCAGCTGGACGAACACTGACGGCTCGTTAACACTCCCTTTACTCATGACGATAGATACGTCTGTTTCAAACGTTGTAAACGTCACTGCCCTCGTACTTCCACGCACCCGTTATGATGGCATAGATACAGCCAATAGATGGCACTAGAGGGCGGAGTCAAAAGTTTCAAACAATAATGCGGCAGCAGTGGAGGAGGCTGTGATGTTGTACCTTTAAACAGAGGCAGTATTGTAGATGGTGGTGCTCTGTGAGGTCATTAAATACATCACGTCATGTGGACGAAGAATTCTTTTCACTGCATTGTTGATTCGTTTCTCTTCCGCCATTATTTAAATGTCTTCCTCATCTCCTACTGTCGCACCAAGACATTTTACACAATTTTCAGACAATTTACAAATATTTTTTGGATTTATTCCTGATATTTTTTGGACATTTTACTAAAATTTTTTGGACATTAAACACAGATTTTACAGACAATTTACAAATATTGTTCAGACATTTTACTATCATTTTTTAGGACATTTAACAAATATTTTTTAGAAACATTACTAATATGTTTTGGATAGTCTAAAAATGTTTTTGGACATTTTACTAGTATATTTTGGACATTTTACACATATTTTTCTGACATTTAACAAATATTTATCACACATTTTACAAATATCTTTCAGATATATCACTAATATGTTTTGGATATTCTACACATATTCTACACTAATATTTTTGATATATTACTCATATTTTCATACATTTAACAAATATTTTTCATACACTTTACTAGTATTCTTTGGAAATTTAACACATTTTTTGGACATTTTACAATTTTTTTGATATATTGCTTTTTTGATATATTTATATGTAGAATATAATTATTATATATAATACATTCATTATGTTGCTTCGCATCTTTTCACCGTGCAGGAATGAATAATTTCAGACAACGTGGGTCGGCAAAGATGCAAATTTAAGTGAGACACTTAATTTTTCAAACTTTTCAACTTTGTTGCCTGATTTAAGACATTTATCAGAGAAGTAGTCAAATGTAATAAGTTACATTACTATGATGAATTGATTAAAATAGTAAAGTTGCATTTTACATTTTTTATGGGGTAACTAGTAACCTGTAACACACTACATTTCAAACTAACTTTCCCCTCACTGGATTTAGTGTCATGTAGCTTGGTTTGGTTTGTTCCTGCTGGGCTACTGTCGAACAACATGGCGGACTCCATGGGCAATACAATCTCATCCCAAATCACATATCCCTGCTTTGTCAGTGGACTTTCATGTCTACATATTACACACTAGATATCCTTCTGTGCCTGCTGTTGATGTTCTGGGATGCCGCAACCAGTGCCAACACATCAAAGAAGGCACGTGGTTAGGTTTAGGGAAAAAAAACCCAAAGTGAAAGTCTGAGGTTTGTTGGACCCATTCACCTCCTCTACTGCCGCCTAAGAGAAACTTTATAGCTACTTAAATTACATCGTTACTGGCAGCGTTTCAAACTCATGGCGTCCAGCGGCAATTCATACTGCTGCGACAGGTGCCGTCTGGCCGACAGGTGGCGTATCATAACACCGCAAGGGTTCCTTCCGGCCACGTTACAAACTGACGCCACCTGGTGGTGGATTGTGCCACTGCAAAAGGTGGCTTTTGGTGTCAGTATGTGACGCTGAAATTACCGACAAAGCGGCGCTATTTGACGACTTTAGAATGAGAACTGGTTGCCATGGGAGAGGACCCACTCCGTATGTAGATATAAACGGCTCATTTTAAGGTCACGAAAACACGATTCTTATTTTCAGGTGATTACACACTAAAGAACACACGGTAATGAATATTATATGTCTGCCAATAGACGACCCTTAGTCCCTCCAGGATTTCACGATGACCACAACAATCAACACAAATGTGCAGTAAATAAGTTAATCCAACACACCGGACTTTTGATGGATATCAGACCATTAAAAGCAAAATTACGTGATACGTGTACGTGATAAATTCATGAAGCGCTCTAAACATTAGGAATTACAGTAGAGAGGTACATTTGCTCGTTAGTAATTAATTCACTGGAGTGAAATGTGTTCGTTGTAAATGCTGCTGTTCTCCAGCCTTTCAGCCGTGCGGTGTCAGGGCTGTGGTAGCCATATGAGAGCTGTCTGTGGCCACATTGAGACATGCTGTGATAAGCAGACGTGCTCTGTGGGTGAGAGAAGACGGGGGAGGAGGAGGAGGAGAAGAAAGGGGAGGCAGGTCTGATAACAGAGCTCAGGGGCCCTGACAGGCAGAGACATATATAACAGGCCAACAAAGCCCCGAGGAGACAGACCATCAATACCCACACATGTACACCATCATTACAAAGCCCCGTGTCAATAGCAGCAGCGTTATGGAGCAGTCTCTCAAATTAAAATCTTGTATCAAACTGCATCTGATGGCAACAACTATTTAGTGGCCATATTTTATGGCCGGGCCAATGAAAAGTAATAACAGTTTTATTTAATGTATCTGCTCCTGGCAGCTGCCGGGCACAGAGGGTCTTAATAGGAGCTGTCCATCACTGTCAGCGCAGCGCCGGGGCCCGACGAGAGGCCGGCTGTAATAAACATGAGGGGGAGATAACACCAGCATCACGCTGTTGTTAACTTCCTGCTCAACCAACCGTTTGTCATCTGACTTTGGAGCGCTCATAACGTGATGCTTGTTTCTCTTTTCGTCCTGTTTTCAACCATTAATTCGTCTGTGAGGAAAAGTGACTGACACCTGAACGTTACAGTAACAAGACGCAGCCATGGAGGTGTTCACTTAATCCATCCAGGACTCTGCAGGTGGCGAGGGACGGCCCGTAAACTACTGAGCAGTTAGGGACTGTTTGTTATGAGGGGGTGCAAAAAGGGGAGGGACTTGTGCTTTTATCTTGGCCCAGGGGAGGGGCATACAAATTTAAGTGGTTGTATTTTAAGTACAACATGCCTTTGTGGGTTTGGAGGGCATGTTGTCTTTAAAAGTCACCAAAATCACACCAATTATCTCAGCCAGAGAGAGTAAAAACAGAAATTATCATTGGATTTTTAAAATATCTGACTGGTCGTTGAACACGTGAAACAAACGCCTCTGTCAGGAAAAAACAAAACAAATCAAATCTGGGCTTAAAACTGTGATATTTTATCAAAATTATTTATTCTACTATCTCATGTAAAATTTGGCCAGCATGTTCATTAAAATAATATATTTTAAAACAAGTTCATATCAGGTTAGGGACAAAGTATTTCCTGTTGTAGGGATGAAGAACGTTATGTGTATTAAGGGTTATCATGTCCACCTCATCAGAAACTGGGGAGCTATTAAGAGGAAGATTGGATTTCTCTGGAACGCTAACTTTTTAGCACATTAGCTAACGTTAGCTTCCATAGCAAAACAAACAAGATTGGCTTCCTGTGACATCATCCATCCACTGAGTGAGAGCATACGGGTCGGCCAGTCTGGTCCCGTTGGTCAGTGTTTACTTCTTCCAGTAACACTGGCGGTCCCGGAGAGTGAGTGACCTGACATGGTGTGTTGGAAAATTCAGCCAAGGAAAGGCCTCATTTTGCTTTTTTTTTCCTTAAAAATTGACTGGTCAGTTATTGTGTGTCACTTTGGACAAAAATGTCAGCTAAATAAGTTGTGAAATTTAGTTGTTGTTTTTTTTTTTTCCTCATTGTGCCTTTGTTCTGTAAAAACATATGCTGTGTATAAATGTTAAAACCTCTCCTGTATATCTATATGTATATCTATATCATATATCATTAATCCATCAATGATTTGTATAATCAGTAAAATAAGGCAAAACATTTACATCAAAACACGTTAAAATTTCATCATCTCCAAATAGATAGAGCTTTGAAACACAGTGCTGGAGCTCACTGAGTCAGCGGAGCACTGAAAAGGAAAGGCCTCATGTCATTTTGCACATTTTTTTTCCCTTCAAATTAAGCGGTCAGTAACATGTTAATGGTTGTCAGACTTTCAAAAACAAAATCAATGAATACTGACATCCCTAAATGTAAAATTAGATTTGACTTTATTGTCGAGGTGCAGTTAAGCATCAAACCAGAGGTGCAAAAAGCAGTAAAGTGCAGAGTCATGTACAGAGTGAACCATGACATATTGTCCTGAGACCCTGTGTCCTCATATGAGGACATCACATTCTGGGTTTACTTGACCTTATACTTCATTTTGCTTTACTCAGACCTGTTGTCCTCGTCCGTGGACACTTTTTGTGCCATCTAGTGGCAGTAAGAGCACAATACACTAATCCATGTAAAAACAAGATGGCGGCCATCTCTGCCAAGTCAGTCGCAGCCGATCCCGACACAAAAGTGGACAAGGTCCAAAACCTGATCACATGTTATGGTTGAAACTTGTTTCTTTATGATTAATAATGTTTGTAGTTTGATATGGCAACAAATTTGACCAATTTTAGCGACACTAACAAGCTTCCATAATCATCTTTAGGATGTTGCGACCAATCAGGTGTGGCAGACTGTTCCTACAGACAAAAGGACATCCCTCACTCGGAGTGTGGAGCAAAGAAAATTCATCCACAGTTACAAAATGAACACATCATAAGACTTTTGGATTTGTTGCATTATTTGTAGATTAGTTTTTGCACGACAACATTCAGCTGTTGAAACGAACAGTTTGTGACTATTAAAATAAACCAATCGGCCCCTGTATGAGGACGTCTTTTTTAATCTCCAAAACTACTTCCTGTTCAAAGACGATGTTTAGTTATTAATACGTAGCAGGTCCTAAATACCTAGGAGACACTAACATGCATAGCAACAGAAGGAATAGAATAAAGAATATAGAATAAACAATAAGGGGTAGGTATGTATACGGTAGATAAATTCAGTATGAACAGTATGAAATGAATTCACTGTTCCTTTATGTTTTTATTCTTTAGTGTGTTCTTTAATGTTTTTTTCTGTTTGGATTTGATTTAAAAATCTAAATACATTGTTCCTTGTGTTGGTGCATGTACAGTAAATGTGCAGGAGCATGTGCATGTATATTAATGTGTGTTTGTATACACGACATGCGTGTGCCAATGAATACGTTTCTCCCAGAATGCACTGCAGAGCCTCCCTTCCCCTTGATTAGAGGACAGCAGTGTGGGTAATAAGAGCGTGGCGTTCTGGGTGCAGTTTTAATCTTTATAAAAACCTTCACCCGGGTCCCCCGTCCCACAGGAGGGAGATTAAATGCTTCTTCACATTAGTAATGTCAGCACAAAATGATTATCTTTTCTGAATAATTTATTCCTCAGCCCAGCGTAATTTTCTTATCTCTCCCTTTTTGCCTCTTTTACTCTGCAGGAGACAGTAAATGGCTGTTAGTCTCCAGAAAACCTATGGATCGCCGTTTCCATCAATCAATTAAAAAACACTTACCTCACACTCAACATGATTTATATCTTGTTAATAGAATTGTCTCACTATATCCCTATATTATTATAGCCTTAATTCCATTAGCTATTTGCTTAATGCTTTTTTTAAGGCTGACCTCCAGGAGCAGGGAGATAGAGGGGGGATTAGTCCAATATTGGCCAGAAAACAGAGCCTCTTTCTGGGAATGTTGTAGGTCAGGGCAGCTGGAGGACTCCGGACGATGACTCCTGATTGGCTGTTGTAATCCCAAAGACCTCATCCTTTCATTATTCCCTATTTACTGCTGTGGCATTCAATTAAATGACCTCTTTGTGAAAGACAGATCATTGTGTGCCGCAGTGGCTCCCAACCTCTTTGGCTTGTGACCCCTTCAGACGACGCAGAGTCCAATCATGACTCTTTATCACAGATTATGGTCTTTATATGGATCTGATCTGTGATCAGTTTAAATAAAAAGATTTAAGTTTCACTTAGGCCTGGGACAAACCTGGAACATGGACGCCAACTGTTGTGTATGGTCATACCCAACGAAACAGGGACTAAAACTGTCACGTGTTCTTGTACCAAAACAAACATGGACGCCAAATGTTGCATGTTCTCTTACCCAAAGAAACATCGATGCCAACTGTCACATGGTTTTCTACCAGAACTAACATGGACACCAACTGTCACGTGTTCTTGCCAAAAAAAAACCTGGATTACAACTCCAGGTTCTTTTGGTTCAAATATGGACGCCAATGGACGCCAACTGCCCCGTTTGCTCATACCAAAACAAACATGGACGCCAAGTGTCGCCTGTTTTTGTACCAAAACAAACCTGAATGACAACTGTCACATGTTCTCGTACAAAACAAATATGACGTTGAATGTTGCATGTTCTTTTATCAAAGGAAACATGGACTCCAACTGTTACGCGCTCTTTTACCAAAACAAACAGGGATGCCGAATATTGTGTGTTCTTATACCAAAGAAAGTATGGAGGCCAACTGTCTCGAGTTCTTGTACAAGACAAATATGGACGGCAACTGTGTTCTCATACCTAAACAAATATGGATGCCGAATGTCGCGTGTTCTTATATCAAAGAAACACGGATGCCAACTGTCTCGTGTTCTCGTACCAGAAAAAACGTGGATTACAACTGTTGTGTGTTCTTGTACCAAAACAAATATGGACTCCAATGGAAGCCAACTGCCACGTTTGCTCATACCAAAACAAACATGGATGACGACTGTCACATATTCTTGTACAAAACACATACGAACGCCAAATGTTACATGTTCCAGTACCAAAGCAAACATGGACGCTAAATGTTACGTGTTGTAGTATGAAAAAAATCATGGGCGCCAACTATCATGTGTTCTTGTACCAAAGCAAACATGGACGCCAACTGTCACACGTTCTTGTACCAGAACAAACAAATGTCATGTGTACCATGAACACACTGTCGTTTATTTTAATCTAATTCCACATACACCATTCTTTTGCTACTAAAACTCATACCTACTGCACCAACTGTGGATTAATCCGCCGCTGAAAATAGTCCCCTGATTGAATTAAGCTTTGTGGCTGGTGAGATGCTGGACATGCGCCCTCTATTGACCGACTGCCGCCACAGTAAAGTCTGAAGAAATAAAATAAATATGCTTTTTTCTGGCTCTTATTTTGATTATCGTCTCCCGACCCGTCAGATTTATCCTCCGATCCCTCGTAGGAGTCTCGACCCTCAGGTTGGGAACCACCGGCATACAGAACATGTTTTGTTCATCATATAAACGTGTTATTTATATTTACTGCGAGCGATTTACTGTGAAAACAATCATTTTAAAGATCAGCCTGACAAAGAGAAATGGATTTGTTTATGGACACTGATGCTAAACTAATAATTTAGTCCGTGCCCTTGACACAGTTGCATGTAAGTTACATTTTAAATATTCATCACATATGGCCTCATGAACCCATTACTGTGTTCCATGTTCAATACCCACGAGGCCACACACTCACACACACACACTCACACACACAGTGGGACAGGATGAGTTAAAAACTACCAGAAAGTGTCATCAAATAATCAATCATACGCCCCGACTGTGATTGCTCTCATCTATTACTTAAGCATGTTGCATAGTATTTCAATATATTAGGAGGGGCTGAATGGGGCGGAGACACGAGGCCGGTCTGAGCCGCTGTAACAGGAAGCAGATGAATTCAGCTGTGGGAGCTAATGAGGATCATATCTGGCAACCTTTGATACCAAACTTCCTCCTGGTCCATATCAAACATGAGGGTCTCACCTGCACAAGGTCAGTGTATGTAAGTGTGTAACAGCCCGGTGTCGCTCCTATTGGACGATTCTGCAGCTGGAGATTTACATTCAGCGCCAATACAGGAAGTGATGTGTCCTCTATGTGGACAGGTGGAAAGTAAAGGTGTGTAGTACGTCTACGGGACCACAGTCCACATCCTGTCAGACCTGGATCTAATGTTTGCTGTTCTTTTAAAAATGTATAAACATCATTAAACATCATCTAGGGATCTCATCCTACATCCTGTCGTCATCACCTCCATCTTGTAATCATGGCCTACCTCCTGTCACCATCACAACATACATCCTGTTGTCAACACCTACATCCTGTCATGATCACCTACCTCCTGTTGTCATTGCCTACATGGTGTGTTCATCACCTACATTTTGTTGTCATCACCTATATCCTCTTATTATCACCTACATCTTGTCGTCATTCATACATCCTGTCGTCATCATCCACATCCTGTCATTATCACTTATGTCCTGTCGTTATCACCTACATCTTGTCATCATTGACATCCTGTTGTCAACACCTACATTCTGTTGTTAACACCCGAGTCCTGTCGTCATCACCTACATCCTATCGTCAGCACCTTCATATTGTCGTCATCACCTACATCTTGTTGTCGTCGCCTACCTCCTGTAGTCAACACATACGTCCAGTCCTTATCATCCACATCCAGTCATCATCACCTACATCCTGTCATCATTACCTACGTGCTACTGTCATCACCTTCATCTTGTCATCAACATCTATGTCCTGTTATCAATACCTACGCCTTGTCCTCATCATCTACATCCTGTCGCCATCACCTACATCCTGTTGTCAAGACTTACATCCTGTTGTCAACACGTACATCGTCGTCATCGCCTACCTTTTCCGGTTCTGATAACAGCTTGGCAAAACTCCCATTAATTGGTCTGAAAAGTCTGAACCATCTAACAAAGAAACTAAAACACTTTCATTTGAACGAATCAAACCATGGTTCACTTTGATCTGGATCAATACCACATCTTTTCGTCTGACCAAAATTCGGCTGTTTGGTCCGGACCACTGTGTTTTCACACAATTTTTTTTGGACCAAACTGTAAAGTCCAGAAGTCTGGACCAGACAGGACACGTTATGAAAGGATCCTGAGAGTCTACAGCCATGTGAACAGATCTGTGCAGTGCTTTGAGCGAAGCAGCACCTGACACAACACCTCATGGTGGCGCTAGCAAAAAATTAGAGGATCACCAAAGTCAGTCGGAAACATCGTCTGAGAACCATGAACGTGGGAACAAAATTTCCTATTAATCCGTCCAACATTTGTTGACGTATTTCAGTCTGAAATAAACCGGTGACCAACATCCACGGCTAACATGGCTAAACGCCGAACCCCTCATTGTCTGAATGTGTGTGTTTGTATTATAGAGATGGGGGGGGGTGCTTACACACACAGGCTCCATACAGACTCTATATTTAGTGTCCTGTGAAACCATCTGCCGGGCAGCGTCTCCCTGCTCCTCCCTGCTCCACACATCTCCCCCTAATGAGCCTCTTTGAGGCTCTCTGAATTTCTAATGAATAACACTATGCAGGAAAATAAACACATTGCTATTGATCACGACATAAAGGTTTCAAGTAATTTAATAAGCGTTCCCTGGCCTCGGCTGCAGTCTGGTTACCCTCCTCCCCCCCCGAGGGCCGCTGGTGTCTGTCCTCTGTTACTGTAGCAGGACCAGGATCCATGTGGGAATAACGGGCCCAGAGTGGAAATATTCCAGACTAAATAAACCCACAGGAGGAGATCTCCTGCAGGACGGGTCTGATGGACCGTTGATTCAAAGCTCAGCTGAAGTATGAGTGAGCTGAGCAGCTAGTGAGAGTCTGAAAGACGTCCAGAGGGCCGTGAGATGAACCAATTACAGGCGTGAAGGACACCGATCAGTTACAATTAACAAAACAAAACAAAACATTTAAAAGCTTAGTTTGAATTATTTTCAGACAGATTTTATGTTCACGTTCAAACAAAGAGGACGTTATTATGTTATTATTTGTCATCTGCTTCTCATTTGTTTTAGCCATGCTAACAGCATAACCACTTCGGTCCAGACTCAAACATCTTAACAACTATTATGGGATGAATTGTAATAACTTTGGTGATTCTCTGATTTTTAATCCAGCGCCATCTTCGGGTCAACATTTTATTGTGTCCAATACTTTGGTTTTTGACCGTATGCCTGCAGAATGAATGACGTTTGTCAGCCTCAGCTGGACTCTGTGTTCACTGCTAATTAGCTGTTAGCATGCTAACACACCAAACTAAGATGGTGAGAATGGTAAAAATTATAAATTCAATCTAAAGATGTAAATAAACTACAAATTTATGAAGGTAAATAATTTATCATAGACTTGATTTTTTTTTTTAGCTAGAATTGTCCATATTTGGATGAGAGAATGGAAATAACGCTAACGCCAGCTGCTAGCTTGATTAGCATGGTTTTTTTACAGTTATGGTTAACTGTGACATTACTAATGCTAATTTTTGCCAGCAAAAAGCAGGATTAAAACAAAATGTTCTGCGCATAAAAACCGAACATCCATGTAGCTACATGCACTTCATCCATTGGTTTGTGGACTTTTTGTGCCAGGAGTGACCATATTTGGACGAGAAGGTGGAGCTAGCCGTAACGCTAGCCACTGGCTTGGTTAGCACACTGCATTTACAGCTATGGTTAACGGTGAGCATTCCAACTGCTAGCAAAAAACAGGCTTACAACCACAAAAACAAAACATTCCTAAACACTCGCACCGAAACAGCTCAACTCCATTGTTAAAAACGTTAGGTGACATGAGCTGTGTGATGCTAACGGTTAGCCCTGTCACCGTGTGTGTGCAAGGTGAGCGTACTTACCAGAAAAACTGAACACCTGATATCACCACGTGGACTCAGCCATCCCTTGGTTTGTTTGGACTCCTGTTTTGAAGCCTTGAGTTTGGCATTTTGGCCGTCGCCATCTTTCACCATTTTTGGACAAGAGGGTGGAGCTAAGCCTAATGCTAGCTGCTAGTGCGGTCAGCATGGCGCATTTCCAGCTATGGTTAACTGTGATAATGCTAATGCTTATTTTTGTCAACAGACGGCACCCACCTGTCACTTAAGGTGCCGCGCCCGTAATTATGCACAAAGATTTAAACAGGTGAGTCGTATAAAATTCAGCCCCAGGACATGTTGAAATTAGCTACAGAGAGTGAAACTGTGTTTTTTTTTTTTACCAGGCTGTAAACATGTTTATTTCTGCTGTGAAGTTTAACATTGTAACATGGAGGTCTGTGGGGCTTGACTCGCTCTTGGAGCCAGCCTCCAGTGGACTTTAGAGGAACTGCAGTTTTTGGCACTTGGCGGATTTACACTTGTGCATCAAGTGTTACACCATGGCCTGCGCCTTTGTGAGCATTTATACTTGTGTGGTGGTGTGTCTGTGTCACTCTGCAGTTACACCTGCAAAACACTAGTTGGCAGTGGAGTTTCTGTGAAGTGCTGTAAAGTTTAATTGATTCAAAACACACATTAAACACACATTAAACATGGCTTCATAGAGACAGTTTCAAACACCAATCAGCTTCACTATAACTGGCAGCATTCACAGACAAACACTTGTCTTTATCTGGACACATTTTCCCCACAAATACAACATGCTAATGTTATTAGCACAAGCCTATGGCATTTTACATTGTATAAATTAGCTTAGCGGCTAGCGATCTTTTCCCCTACTCATATGAAGCCAGGGACAACAGCAACATTTAACAAAGGTAACGTTACATAATTCGCCTCCATTACAGCTCACAAGGTTCACTGACAAAACAACTGTCTTGTACTAAACACATTTTCCCCACAAATACAACATGCTAACGTTATTAGCACAAGCCTATGGCATTTTACATTGTATAAATTAGCCTAGCAGCTAGCAGAGATTTCCTCTGCTCATATTTCAGCCAGGATAAATCACACACAAGACTTAAAATGCTATTTCTGTGGAGGCTTTATTGTCTTCACAATTGATTGTTTCTTATCTGTGAAATTAAAGTAAATAAAAGTTTTGTTTCCACTGAGGGAAATGGTTTCAGCTCACAGAGACAGACAGGAGGTCATGTAGTGACATATTTAGGTTATGGCGTAGGGTACGGTGTTGATTGGACGCAGAGGTTGCTGCTTGATGTGACGGGTTGTTTCGACGTGTTTCTGCTGAAGCTGTAATTTTGGCTAAAGAGAAGTCTCTTGTTGAAATATAAGTGCGTATTTATCCAGAGAGGGACGAGTGGCTTTAGGATGACGTTCAGATCAGTGATTTGAGGACTTTGCTGAAAATGTTTTTACTGCTTTGACAAAATGATTCCTGTAAACAGATAAAAAGCTACTGTAACAGCCGGCCTCTCTCATCGCTCCTCTGTCTCTGAGTGTTTAAGCAGAGCTGCAGATTTAACGCCTGTATTTTTCAGACGTTAAGTTTCAGTTTCCTGCCGCGGTGGTCAGGCGTCTGATCGATCAGCTGCAGCAGATGTTTTGTGCCTCTGAACAGGAACACCTGCACAAAACCTCAGTGTGATTCCTCAGTAAATAACGACACATTTAAACTGTTTAGTGCTTTAAAAAAGGCTGCAAATCCTCACTGGTTTGTTTTTTTATTTCTTTAACTCGAGGAGATGATCCTGTTGACGAGCAGAATTAAAACAGATCAATAAATTAATTGGAGAAAAGGCGCTCCATTAATATTTTGGTTTTTAGTTGGAGTTTTGCTGTAATCTTCTCCACGACATAAACCAACATTATCCTTTTTCTCTTTAACCAGGAGACTGTCATCCTCTGCTTTATGCCTTTAAAGGTAACATTAATTATCGTTTGGTGTTTCTCAAAAGTCAAATTAATGTTGCATTAATCTGTCAGATAAATAATATATTTTTGATGTTAGATGTTTTGTGTCACACATTCAAAAGACGTTCTGCTTCATGTGAGGTGATTTTGGTTTAAAATAAGATTTAAAAAGATGACGTTTAACATTCTGCTGGCAGCTCTGCGTCCGTGCAGTTATGTGAAACAAAGCCACGCCGCCATTATCACATTACTGATTTAGCATTATGTGGCGTACAGTAGACAGAGCCTCAGATAATTCAGCCTAATTGAATGAAAGCTCTCAGGCCTGATCTCACCGGGGATATGGAACATTAATTGACATTTGCTGAAGCCAAACAAAGGACAGTAGAGCCGTAACGCTCATTTAAACATATTAATCCCTGGAATAAATTGTCCTCTTCAATCTGTTATTGATTTGAAAACGAGTTAAACAGGAAATCAATCCAGAAAATATAAAACAAACTCCGAGGAGGAGCGTTCCCCCAGATTTATGGGAATTTACTTAAACCGGTAGCATTTGATTAGGAGAGCACATTCATGCCAGAGCAGAATTAAGAGAGCTGCTGCTTTTTTGGCACACACACACTCCTCTGAAAGTGGAGAGGCTCTTATTGTGGCGGTGCCTCTCTATCCCCCTCTCCAAGTCTCCATCACGAGGCGATAGATAATAAGAAATCCCTGCTCTGTGCTCTTAAAGACAGCGTGATGGTGGGGGTTTTGGATGAGGGGTTAAACTGGTGAGAGCATGTTTGCTAAGCTGTTTGAGGAGCATTCTCATATGGCCCGTGGCAGTGATGGGGGGGCGGTGGTGTGTTTTTTTCCTCCTGCCTTTCCATCTCAGTGCACCGGAGTGCAATGATGGAATGACCTGGACTTGATCTTTGAGGGCAACATGCCTGATGGCTCCTGCAGATTGATAAATTGATTCAAAACTATTACCATGGTAAAAAAGCAATAAGGTCATAAAAATTGCATCGGTCCAGCCGGCTAAGTAAATCCGAGGCATTTTCGGGAGCGGGGACGGCGGGACAGGAGACACCGGGCATGAGGTGGAATGAGAGAGCAAGAAATGACTTTGAAGAGCTCATCATCTTCAATCTATTTTTCCTGCCGGGGCTCCATGCCGCTGCATAGAGGCACTTCATTACACGGGAATAACTGTACACAGGCAGAGCCCCGGCCGGCCTCCCCCGATCCCCTCGGGCCCCCGAGGGGCTCCAGCTGCTTAATACCTCATCACTGGCTTCATTGAACGCTTTAATCTGCACTCCTGTGATCAATAGAAGCCCGCTGTAAATTAAAAGGGCCATTTCGCGTAATCAACCCTGTTAATGCTCATTCTGAAAACCATTATTTGTGGAAGGTATTTAGGAGAAAATTGCCACCGTGACAAGAAGCCGCCCCCCCCCCCACCCCCCCTCCCTGTGTGTGCATCAGAGTTATGCTGACAGAGATCGCCGGTGGTCAGCAGGGTTTTGGACAGGACGAGGGGGCGGAGTGTTTGAAGGCCCGTCCATGTGCTCCTATTTAAAATGATGCAGCGGAATGTGCAGCCCGTTCTCGCTCCCAACACGTTAAATACCGCCGCTTTGTCGGTGGTTTCAGCGTCACAGACCAACATAGGGGCGGTATGATACGCAGTGGGTGTGTCAGTTTTGGAGGAAGCGGGCAGTAACCCAAGTCGTTAAATACTGCAGCTTTGTCAGTGGTTTTGACGTCATTGGCCGACGCAGAGAGGCACCTTTGCAGCGGTATGATGCACACGGGGCGCATCAGTTTTGGAGGAAGCCTGCAGCAACCCAAGTTGTTAAAAACCACCATTTTGTCAATGGACATTGGCGTCAAAGATCAACGCACAGAGGTAACCTTTGCAGTGGTATGATATACACCAGGCAACAACCCAAGTCATCAAATATCGCCACTGTGTCAGTGGACATTGGGGTCAGACACAGACGCAGAGAGGAACCCTTTGCTGCGGTATGATACGCACCGGGCGCGTCAGTTTTGGAGGAAGCCTGCAGCAACCCAAATCATCAAATACTTTCAATTCGTCAGTGATTTTGGAGTCAAAAGGTGACGCAGAGAGGCACTTTTTGCAGTTTTAGAGGCAGCAGACAACAACCCCAAGTCGTAAAATACTGCCACTTTGTCAGTGGACGTTGGCGTCAGACATAGACACACAGAAGCACCTTTTGCAACAGTATGATATGCACCTGGTGAGTCAGCTTTGGAGGAAGCGGGCAGCAACCCAAGTCGTCAAAAACCGCCATTTGGTTATTGGACATCGGCCTCAGAGATCAATGCAGAGAGGCACCCTTCACCATGGTATGATACGCACTGGGCACATCAGTTTTAGAGGCAGTGGGCAACAATCCAAGTCGTTAAGGCAGTGGATGGGTCAAACAAACTCTGGACTTCCACCCAGGAGCCTGCTGTTTATTTCCTGTGTGAAAACATGATGTTTTTCTAACCAAATGTCTGCTCGTTTGGCGCTCTATCATCCGCTGCTATAAAACTCCATCCTGATGGCTTTGTCTGCGCAGTGGCAGTTCATCGTGTCCAAGATATTTTATAGATGTAAAAAGCAGCTCCAAAACTGTCCTGGCAAATTTCTGGTCTCTCTCTGATTAGCACCGATACTGCAGATCCCTCCCCAAGTTTAACTTCCTCATGAGCTGACCCCGACCCTTGCACTTTGACCTGACATGATGACGTTGTCACATCAGATCAGGGGAATTAATTAAATTCACACATTTTAAACATGTTTTTGTAGTGTATTTTTCTGACAGGCACTTCATCGTATTCTGTTCTGTCATGTTCAGCTCATGAGTTTTGGTCAAATAGCCAAGTTTTTACAGCCAGTGTTGTTCCACCCCTTATCAGTAGGGGATGCTGTAGCACCCTCAGCACCTTGCTGCACCCTTGCCGCAGCAGCCTTTTGTATTATATTCTGACGCAGAAGTGGTCGGCGGTAAGAAGGGGTCGGCGGTCAGGTTGAGGCAACAAAACCACCTGGTTATGGTCCGGAAAAGATTGCAGATGTCGCCAAAACACACCCGGCTTTGAGTGGCAAAATCTCAGAAGTGATAACCCCTCTCTCCTGGGGCAAAGTCCTGTGTTTGTTGGACCCCCCCCCTTGCTCTGAGTGTCTCATAATGATGCAGATGGGTTTACATTGGAGTCAGAGGAAAACCCGGTTTAGCCGCCATCTTTCTCTGACCCTAAACAAGAGCAGAGACTGAAACATATAAACATAAATGATGCTTCAGTTTTGCAGAAACTTTCAGAATCAACATTTTGCCTCTTAGCAAATATGTTCAATAAAAACCGGAGCTGAAAATTATTAACATTACGAATTAATCTGCAGATTCGTCTCTCGATTAATTGATGAAGTGTTCGGTTCATAAAATGTCAGATGTTATTAAATGTTTTGTTTTGTCCCCAAAATATTCATTTTATGATTTTATTGTTTTTATTTTGTTGAACAAAATTATTTTTCTCACTTTTTCTAAAAGCTTTTCTTTTTTCTTCGTATTTTAAATTGCACAATAACAGAACAAGAAAAAACAGGAACACATAAAAAGTAAAAAGAGATTATGTTGTAATTTTTTTTGCGGAACAAACTTGTTTAATTTTATGACTTTTCAAAAAGCTTTTCTTTCTTGCTTTATTTTTAAATTTGCAATAACATAATTACAGAAGAAGATAAGACAGGAACACTGAAACAGCCAAAAGCGACAATAAACAAAAAAAAAGACGCTAAAAACAAAGAGGGAAAAACAAAAAATGCATTACAAAATAAATTTGGCTAGATGGTAATGTTAGATGAATATCTACACAACATGTACTACATACACGCAAATATCTATATAAAAATACATATATTTTTATGAAGGAGACAGACAGCAAAATCTCTTTTTATATATTTGACATTTTTGCTTTAAAACATTTTAATTTCATCGTCGGTTGGGGCTGAGAATAAAATACAGAATACATGTTTTTAAAATGTTGTCATCAAACATAATGTCAGGGTTATAATGTCAGAATATCCTCGTGGTCGTCCGGAGATGTGGCGGTCTGAGGGGTTGAGAGGACGGAGGTGGGATGAAGACGTGAGTCCAAAATGGAGTGGGACGAGTGTCTGTGGGAAAGCATGGAGACTGGGAAATGGAGGAGAGAATAGATCAGTTAGGAAGGAGGGGATGTGCCTCGCCACACACACACACACACACACACACACACACACACACACACACACACACACACACACACATCCGCCGGGAGCGAAAATGAAATTTTCCAGGCCGCTATTTCTGCAGCAAATTCAATTACTGCAGGCACTTGTACAAAGAGCTGTGACTTCCCTGATGGTGAGATTGGAAACGGCTGATGGCTGCAGACAGTGAATAACAGGACATGGCTGCGATGTCTGCAGAGGGGCAGGTACCAGCACAAAAACAATAAGACAGATTTGGACAGGTGAGGCGGGGTGAGGTGGAAGGGGGGGGTCTGCGATAAAAGGTCACGAGTTTAGAAAAGTTCTATCACATTATCTTCCTCTTATATAAAGTGAGAGAAGAGATTATGCTGCGACCTCGTGCTGGGCTGTGATTTACAAATGGCTATTGTCAATACATATGAGTCATCCTGCATCACAGAGTGCGGCTCTTAAACACACCTGAGATGATAAATAGGAGCTGAGACAGGGCAGGATATTAACCTCACACCCCCCAACACAAACACACCTGGAGAGACTGAATCACCTGAAATCTGGCTGCACGTCATCTTTTCCTCCTCCACGGACGTCCAAAAGAAAAACATCAATAACTACATCTAATAATAATCTATGAATCAAGTAAAATAAACAAACAAAACCAGTGAAATAACTCAAATTATAAAGTTCAGTGTTATTAAATAGTTTTGCCATTCTTATCGTCCTAATTTTTTTTTTAGCTAATTCAGCGTTAGCGGCAGCAGCTAGCTGGTTAAAGAAAGCATTTTGATTCTCAGATGTTCGTTTGCAACTAAGACGACGGCTTCGCTCGTTGCCGATGTTGAAACTTTAACACACCCCTCAAAATAGTCTGAACTCAGTGATGCACTAAAAGGCTTTCCGGAGCTTTCAGCAGTCAGTACATTGACATGCAGCTCGAGAAAATCGAATTATTGGCTCAGTCCGACTGAAACCGGACTTTTAAATGCATTTAAACAGATTAGTCTGACTGAAACTGGACTTTTAAATACATGTAAACAGCTTAGTCCGACTGAAGTCAGACTCGGCGTTCTGCTCATGCACCACTTTTTTTTTCACGGGCTTTCACCCTGAAGAAGAAGGAGATGACGTAGCAGCAGTTCATTCTCGGAAAAACAAACAAACAAACACCATGGCGACCGAGAAGCAGAAGACGCACTTCTGGACGGACGAGGAAACTACATTCATGCTCCGCCATCTTCATTCGTCATTAGCTTCCTCTTCAGGTCAACAGGAACTAGTTCAATACGCACTATATTAAAAAGGACACAGCGCCACCTATCGAGGTGGAGTCAGACGTACTTGGTCAGAAATTCAACTTGACTTGACTGATTAGCCGAGCTATGAGCTTAGCTCCACTACTGCGTGCATGTAAACGTACTGAGTGTCGACCTTAACTCTTTGAAAACAGACATCCGGGCGGCTGTGGCTCAGAGGTAGAGCAGGTCGTCCACTAATCGGAAGATCACCGGTTCGATCCCCGGCTCCTCCAGTCCGCATGTCGAAGTATCCTTGAGCAAGATACTGAGCCCCAGATTGCTCCCGATGATGCTTCCATCAGTGTGTGAGTGTGTTAAAAAAACTGAGTAGCAGGTGGCACCTTGTATGGTAGCCTCGGCCACTAGTGTATGAATGTGTGTGTGAATGGGTGAATGTGACTCGTAGTGTAAAAAGTGCTTTGAGTGGTCAGACGACTAGAAAGGCGCTATACAAATGCACGTCCATTTACCATTCCATTTACGTCCAACAACCCCAGGAGGGCGTTGTTTGCATGATCCTGTTTAAATGGAGCTAAAATAAAAACCATCGCAGCAATAATGTTCAATCTTTTAGCAGCAGAAAGCTGAGGCTTCTGTCCTCACCATCACCAGTATCACCAATAACGACAACTCCTTGATAACTCTGCGTTTCTGTTAACAGTCACACCACAGTGGTGAAAATATTTCCTCATTAGAATACTGACACCATGTCTGCACACACATATCTGTCAGAAACATGTGGATGTGAGTCTGAGATCAGACCACACCGGGGCCTTACCTCAGTGTATCAAAGCAGACGACACACACACGAGCCTCCTTCTCCAGGTACTTCAGCTTACACTTCCTGTTGCAGCACCCGGCACAGTAAACCTGCCACAGAGGAGAGAGTGACCAACCACATACGCCACAGAGAAACTTGCATACATAAGAGCAAAGATACAACAATTCAGAGTGTATGTAAACATGTCTGACTGGTTGGTTAAGCAGCAGTGCTCCTGGCAACATGTTTGCATTCAACGAGCAGAAACTGTGCATTTCCTGTCAAAACTGAGGTGTATTTTTAAAGACACAATGAACGTAACAGACGTAAGTTCACACTGCGTCTCGGAAAGTCATCAACAGAAGCAGGACGATGCCTAGAGATGCATATGTAGACGTGAAAGTCAACTGACAAAATATATTTGACGAGTTGGAATGAGAATGCAAAATAAAACCAAAGCTAATACTGACGCTAATAAAAACTAAACTGACACGAGCAAACTCACTCTGGAGACTGAGTCAAAGACAAAAATGAAAACTAAATAAAAATAAAAACTAAAGAAATACAAAAAAACATCTGACAAAAATTGGCTTTACTTCATAAACTGACCAAATATTCAGAATGTAAACAGTTAATCTTCCCTTCATTTTGGTGTAACAATAACAGAACATTTTGTTTCAACTCGACATTTAATTGGTCAGATTTAATGATAATTAAAAATGTACAGGTTTATTTTAAAGTTTTAGTCTTTGTAAATGACGTGTTATTTTTTATATTTCTCAACAGTTTATTTATATTACAGTATTTTGTAAAAGAATAAATTATACTGAAAATAATAAAAACGTTTTATCTTGTTGATTTGAAGGACCATGACTAAAACATCTTTTTTGTTTTGGACATTAAAGTTGTAGAATATATATATATATTTTTTTTTAAATAAAAAATACAAGGAAGTGTCTCGACAAACTGAATTAAACACACACACAAAAAAAGAAATAAGCTAAACTTTAATGACTACCTCACATCTCTCAAAAACATCAGAGAAAATTTGGCTTTATTTTATTAAACTGACCACATATTTAAAATGTAAACATTTAATTTTCCCTTCCTTTTGGCGTCACAATAAAAGAACAAATGGAACATTTTTTATTGACAATCAGTTTTAATAATAATGTTTAAAAATGTACAGGTTTATTTTGAGGTTTTACTCTTTATATTCACGTTGTTATTTATTTCATGAAGTCGTATTTATGTATTTAATGCTGTCCATTTGCAGCAGCGCACCTCCTCCTCCTCCTCCTCCTCCTCCTCCTCCTCTTGTCAGAGGGTGAAATTATGCGGCAGGTTAAACTGGGAGGCTGTACGCTCTCAGTCCCACTCTCAGGCTTTGTCTAGCTTGGCTGGCCACTGGAAAATGAGTGTCCTGTCTGGTAATCCTGATCGCCTGCTCCTCATTCTCATTGTGTGCTTTTCCTTTAATTTCTCCTTTCTCTGCCACAAAGCCGGCGGCATTACCTACAAGGAAGAGGGGATCTAAAGTATTTGATTCCAATTCCAGGCAAACCCTGAGGGGGACTTCATCAGCACGGCAGCCTCCCATGTTTCACACCGAGACAGACGGGGAGGGGAGAGAAAAGCTATTAAAGTTGTATCTTAAAAGGTCAATAACATTCGCTGTAATGACTCTGACTGTTTAATCCAAATATATGGGTGTGTGGCTGAGCCCTGCTGCTGACATTGATAGACTTGAGTGGCAAGTGAAGGATCCCTCGCTGTCAAAACATCCCGGGCTGAGACGTAATGAGAAACGCCACTTGAGTGTAAACTCTCTTACAAAAAGCCTGATTTCTTCCTTTAATCAGTGGGATTGTCTGACTGAGAAGAAGTGGCTGTTTAGTGTGTGTGTGTGTGTGTGTGTGTGTGTGTGTGTGTGTGTGTGTGTGTGTGTGTGTGTGTGTGTGCAACCAGATCAATATCGGACAATCCTTGAAATCCTGAAATATGTCCAGTGCCAGCGCTTTAACAATTCTACATCTGCACAAGATAAAATAATGTCATGTTATTATCGTCTGCACCAAAAAAAAAAAAGTGCAAATACACAAAATATCAACTTCTACAAACAGGATCTGAATTATTTTATTCACACAAGATTTTAAATATCTTGCAATAAACAACAATAAAATAACTTGTGTGTTTTAACATCTGCAAACAAGATCCATATCTTGTGTAAACAAGGTGACTGTTTTTCTCAAGTTATGAGTTTTTATTCATTTAGTCATTTTCCGTGAACGCTTATCCTGCTGGGGGTCATAGGGGGTGGAGCCTATCCCAGCTGTCATTGGGTGAGAGGCGGGGTTCACCTGGACAGGTCACCAGACTATCACAGGGCTGACACATAGAGACAGACAACCATTCACACTCACATTCACACCTACGGACAATTTAGAGTCACCAATTAACCTGCATGTCTTTGGACTGTGGGAGGAAGCTGGAGCACCTGGAGGAAACCCACGCTGACACAGGGAGAACATGTCGGAGCACCCGGAGGAAACCCATGCTGACACGGGGAGAACATGACGGAGCACCTGGAGGAAACCCACGCTGACACGGGGAGAACATGTCGGAGCACCCGGAGGAAACCCACGCTTCACATGTCGTGTGTCATAGATAACATTTGCGCAAACGAGATAACTTATTCACAAATACTAGTAATATTTGTGAGAACAAGATATTTTGTAGAAAATCAAGATAACCTTTGCAAAAACGAGATAACTGATGCACAAAGATAATTTTTGCACAACTGAAATAGCTTATGTGCAGAGATCACCTTTGCACAAATACCGGTAACATTTGCGTGAACAAGATGTTTTGTATATAAATAAGTCATTTTCATGTAAACAAGATAACTTGTGTCCAGAAGACATTATTCTTGAAAAAGATTCGTATCTTGTGGAAACGATTTAAAAACTTGTGCAGACGAGACATTGACACGAGGTTATTGTCGACGCTCTTCAGGTCAGGTAAAGGTCGTGGTTACTGTTAATAAAGAGGTGAGCTTTAATTGCATGTATGTGACGGTGAGCGTGAACTCCTCCACCACACCGACCTTCTACATGCATCTGCACCGGACATTAACACCGGACGTACGGCGAGAGGTTTGGAATCGTCCACTGTGGAGGTGAGAGCTGGGGATACTGGGCTTATTCTCTGAGTGTGTGTGACTCTGTGTGTGTGTGTGTGTGTGTGTGTGGCTCGGTGAAGGAGGAGGCTGTGTTTTGGAGATGGGATGATATGTGGTTGTGTTTGTTCAGAGCTGAAACACAGTCTGATATCATCTCTCCAGCTCCCGGGCAGCTAATGTGATATTTGCTGTCGCCCTGGCCCCCAAATCCGGTGTCAAGCGACAGATCTCATCTGCAATGTAGGACAATTTCCGCATATCTGAAAAGACAGTTTCTCCAGTCAATAGACTATAAATTGCACTTGGAAAACGGTATCATCTTAACTAAAGGTTAGTCACTTTCCTCCCGGGGTCCAGAGGGTAACCCCTCCTTTTTTAATAATTTGTATGTTTGCTTGTTTGGTCAATCTACGCTGCACTTGTAATGTCTCATCGGAGAGCCCATCAATCAGGTTCAGCCTGGCACAAACCTCCTGCCACAATATTACAGGTTATTAAAAGGATGATCAGAAGGCAGCTGGGTGTGTGTTGGCGGAGGCCTCTCTTCTCATTTTCCGAGTGCACGGCCCCCGCCGCATAATCAAGTGATTCATCCCCCACCTCTCTCCGTCAACAAGTGCCGCCGCCTCCTCCTCCTCCTCCTCCTCCTCCTCCTCCTCCTCTCTGATGAAACGCTGCTCGCTGCAGCTTCACGACACTCAAACAGCCACAGGTACCAGCTCGCTGTCCGACCACACGGAAACACTCAGAGCATCCTCGTCCTGCTTCTCATGTTTACCTGGCAGACAGGTGTCACATCAAATCATGCAAAAGAAAAATCCTTAAATCTTAATACGACTCATCAGAAAGAGTCAAATTACAAACAGCCCTGAACATGAGGTCAAAACAAATGTCAACATTCACAGGATAACATTTCAGACTAACTCCTCCTGCACATTTTTTAACCTGCAAAAATTTTAATTTATTGCAACTCTTCGGTGTGAGACCTTCATCAGGCAAAATTTATAAGATACAAAAAAAGAAAATTGATAGAATTAAAAAAAAAAAGAGATAAAAATAAAATAAATAAATAAAAATGTAATACACACATTTGATGATCATTAGTTCAAATCATTTCTTGTTGATGTGTTCAAAGACGTCTTTTAAACTGTATGCCCTGTTTTTTTTTATTTCTGTTTGTGTGTCATTTTGTTTTTGATTTTGTGCTTTATTGTATTTTAGGTAGCCTTGTGTGACGTCTTGGCCAGTATCATGTGTATTTATTCATTTGCACTGTCTCCTCTTAAATGAACCGTATATGTATACATAAAATTCTAATTTTTATTGATTGTGGTTAGGATGGTACGTGACCGTTCTACATGTCAAATGAGACGTTCAATCTTGACAAACACAAATAAAAATACAATACAAACAGGGTCATAGAGATCCGTACAGGAGGGGGTGCAGCACCAGTCCCAGTCCGCCAAAAACATTCAACACAACAAAATTAAATTGGATAAATAAACACATTAAAATTAATCGTTTTAATGATATAAAAATGAATAAATACAAAAAATTGGCAGGGCCAGTCAAAACAAAGAAATGAGGCTCCCAGACAACACAAAATAATTCCAAAAATCTTGCAGATCGGTGCTTGAGCATGGTTAGTAAACCTCGTCAACACAGATTCATAAGAGGCAGTTTTAGTCATATAGCTTCGCTGATTTCTAACACCTGAGTATTGTTCCAGCAGCTGTAATGACCCCGGCCCTGAGAATTCATATATATATATAAAACATTTTAGTGGACTGAAATTAAAAACAAGCTGAGACTTTAGAAAAATATAACAACAACAATAACAATATAACACTAAAGTAAAAATATACAGGAAATGTCTTCAAATTAGTCAAAACAGGAAGTGTGAGGAGGCTCTGATGCACCGGGACGTCTACATAACTGTGAATCAACTGTCTTCAGAAAGTTTTGTTTGTATTATAATACCTGCTGAACTTCTGAAATCTTGCCCGACAAATAGCCTCTATTATACTAAAAAAAACAAAACTTAAACTAAACAGTGTTGAACACAAAAGTGAAAAAGGAAATTAAAATAAAAACCAGTGAAATATACGAGTTGGTTTGAGAACACAAAAAACTAAGAATAATACTGAAACTAATAAAAACTAAACAAACTAAGTAGAGGAGGATCAGCAGGAGGATTCCTAACGATTCAAAGGTAGATGTTAAAGTCGACTGACAAAACAGTAACAACGCAAAAAAAAAAGACAGTAATACTGAAACTAATAAAAACTAAATTATAGCTAACATATTTAACCATAAAACCTAAACTGAAATGAGCAAACTGACACTAAACTGAATAAAACTAAAAAATTAAAACAAAATAAACATAAAAAATAAAGAAATAAGCAAAACTATAATAACTGCCTCACATTTCCCAAAAACATCTCAGAACGTTGGCTTCATTTCATTAAATTAAGCACATATTCAGCATGTAAACAGTTAATTTTCCCTTCATTCTGGTGTCACAACATTTAAATCGACATTTAATTAATCAGTTTTAATAAAAATATTTTAAAATGTACAGTTTTATTTTAAGGTTTTACTCTTTATATACAAATTATTTATTTTATAATGTCTTATTTACTGTGTTTATCAACAGTTTTTTTGTAAAAAAAAAAAAAAATAAATTACGAAAAAGAAAAAAAAGAAAATGATGTTGTTTTATCTTGTTAAAGTTTTTGCTTTTTAAAACAAAATAAAAATACAAGTACGTTGCCTGACAGGTAATTTAAGTGTAGTGCAAAGCATTACACGCTTGAAAAACAGTAAAGAAATGATGTTGTGCGCCTTTATTATGGATTTAATAAAAATTAAAAGTATCTGACACAAATTCAAACAAAGACAGAAAGAAGCCTTCTTATTGTGTAAGTAAATAAAAATCAGTTTTCTTAAAGACTTTACGAGCTGAGAGACAAATTTAATTTAAATCTGACCTCATACACAGTTTAGGAAATCAGTGCATCAGGTCCTCATTCACCGTGGCACCACCAGTAAAGACAGATAACATGGCTGTAATCAAGGGTGATCCATAACCGGTAATTCCTAAAAAGATTTATGGTCAATCTAACAAGCTTTTCAGTTAAACTGCTAAATATTGCTTTGATTACTCAGCATTAAAGAAATTAATGTCTTTATTTAAATTAAAATAAAGCCTTATCACTGCGGTATTTAAATAAGACAAACGATGACAGGACTTAAATAATGACTCCGTCTTTATGTTGGCCTTACATTAATATTACTTTTTATCTCCATCCAGGATATTAATAATGGAATACTGTGGGAATTAATACTTTTGATCATTAAGAGTTCAGAGCTGTTTGAGTGGGAGAAGTGAGCGCTCAGGTCGTCATTAATAACCATCATAAAACATACAACTGTGTGGCTCTTTGGTGCCTCGTTGCTGATGATTGATCATGAATATTAATGGCACCAAATGGCAAATAAATGGCACCATTTAAATCCTCGTGGCCTCCTCCATATATGTCTTGTCAGGGAGATGCTGCGCCAAAAGAGGCAACATATTTCATCCACCAAAGCTGTCACACAAGCAAGTGTGTAATTTACACTCAGGATAAAGGGGACAATGTCCTCGCTTACCAAAATCCTGCTGTTGTCCTCAAAATGCTCCAGTTTTAGTCTGATGTCCTCACTAACCTGTCTGTAAACAGAGTCCCCTGATCGTCCATTAACCAACACGTTAATACACTTGTCTTTCTGTGTGTGGTAAATCATCTTGATCATTATTGTTCAGATTTTGTTTTATTTGTACTCTTTTCTTCTTTGTGACAATATTTGGACAAGAGGGTGGAGCTAACCCAGATGCTAGCTGCTAGCTTGGTTAGCACGGTGCATTTACAGCTATGGTTAAGTATGGTAATGCTAATTTTTTTCTTGGCAGAAAAGAAAAAATGAAACAAGATGTTAACAGGATTAAAACAAAACTGAACGGAAAAACTCAACGTACAACCCTTTAGGCTGATCACACAGACAGTGTTTTAGCAGCTGGAGGCGCCATTTTGTAATTGTTTTGCTTGCTGTTTTTGAGTTGTGACGCGTCTTTTGTTTCTGCGCTCTAGGCAGATTTTATTATTTAGATTATTTTTGCCGGCCTGCTCTAAATGCCTCGAGTTGAAAAACAAAGCGGAAAAGTACCCCATGTCATCTCTGATTTCTCCCTATTGTCCAATGGGATGATTTGAGAGGCGGAGCTTCTGTGGTGGTCACGACAACAAGTTTACAGTTGGTAAACAATGGAGGAGAAACTGGTGGTAGTGGTTGCTGGATACCCAGAGCTATACGGCTCGACAACAGGCAGCAGGTTGGCAAACTGCCTCCGAGTCATCCTAAAATATGCCTGGAAACGTCCATCATGGAGGAGAAGCTCCTGGACCAACTGGTGGTACTCCCCATCATGGAGGAGAAGCTCCTGGACCAACTGGTGGTACTCCCCATCATGGAGGAGAAGCTCCTGGACCAACTGGTGGTACTCCCCATGATCCAGCCTCTTTTTTAGGGTCTCATGTACCCACACAGATCTCTGTTTATCTGCTGACAGCCTCTCACCCTCAACCAGAGCTACAGACAGTACCCTCTGCTGAAACATGTCAGGAACTAGATGTCTGTCAAATATAATAATAAAATAAACAGTAGGTTGATTACACGGGAAGGTTAGGGTGAGGTTTTGCAGGTTGCAAAACGCTCTGTGTGATCAGGGCCTTAGAGGATCTTTTAGTGCAAGCAAAGTCCAAAAAGAGAGAGACGCTGTGCTGCTGCCAGAGGAGCCGCTGAATGAGTTCCCTCTGAGTGGACGCCACAGTTTATTCCACTCTACTGAAGCTGCTCCTCTTTTTACTGGAGCCACCAAGGAGTCCATCATCATCTCACTTTCAGCCATGTTTGTTGTTGCCGTGGGTAACAGTATGATGTCACTATGTCAACAAGTTGAAATATCACGAGTACAATGATATGAATTTTTCATATTATATTAAAAATATATCGGTATTATCGTGAACGAGATGATATGACTCGACCCCAGTACGTCGTCACCATGTTTCTGTTTCTAAACCAGAGTAACTTTACGTAGAGGAGCTAATGTCATTCATGGGCAGCTAATTAGTAGAATATAATATGATGAAGATACACTGAAAAGTTTAGTTATTTAGCTGCGAGTCTGTTTCTTTTATGCAGCATTTCCTTTAATCGCAGACAGTTTTCATCCGTCAGGAGACAATAACAGCGACCTTGACCTTTAAATTAACCTGAAATCCATCATTAAACGTTGTTTTCTACACTGATATGCAGGGATTCTTTCCTCTGACTTCATCATGTGACCCCCTCTTATCCATAACCAAACCCACGCTGCCGATCTCAGGCCCTTAAATGATAAAAAAGCAGCCAAACAGTAAAGTCCTGTGGGACGTCAGCCGTCTAATGGAGCCCATTGTGCTGCAGCATGTACTGTAGTAAAGCTGTGAGCCTCAGCCTGCAGCCTCACATAGATTTATTTCCAACGAGCAGCCCGGGGCGGTGCCACCGGTGTTACGATGACCCCATACATCACGCCTCGTGTGAGCACATATTAAGTGCTTTTCTCGTCCCCCCCGCCCATTAAAAGTAAATAATCCGCAGAGAATGAGGCATTTGTTAAGGAGCGCTCCTATTCTTCATACGTGACAGGTATCTGTTTGTACAAAGCCGGGAAGGTGTGCGAGGAGCGAGAGGAGGCAGGGTGGAATGATGATGATGTGAGAGCGTTGCTGAGATTACAGCCTCTCTGCAGCTGCTGCAGGAAGTCAGCGTTTAACCTCGCTGTTTAAATAACACGTACATCTTGTATGTAGGAAAACGGAGCCAAAGGCAGCGCACTTTATTTGTAAGAATTAAAAACAGAGTAAAAAGAAGGACGTTCAGTTCATTAACACAAATTTCTTAATGAGCGGAGAGCCCAGAGAGAAACAGGAAACCAATTAGTAATTAAGTCCCTCCATCACATGAGGATAAATTACAATTATGCAGCTCCATGTTTTTGCATATTCATGACGCTGAATTCATCCCATAGCCTCCATATAAATCATGCAAATTTATGAAGTGAAGGTTTTGTTTTATTACAGCGTATTATGTCATGTTCAATGTCTGAGGTGTCGCAGGAACGAGGTAAAGGCCGTGCTGATGGTGGTTAGTCTGATTATTTATGGCCACTTCCTGTCAGCCTATACACAGCTCTCTGAGTGTGTGTGTGTGTGTGTGTGTGTGTGTGTGTGTGTGTGTGTGTGTGATCAGGATATTGATGATACACTCTCTTTCAGATGTCCGCTCCTCACTGTGCCGCCTCAATCAATGTGGTTTATAAAATGTGTTTATAATACAAACCAGTGACCTGCTGCCATCAATAATAATGTGTGTGTGTGTGTGTGTGTGTGTGTGTGTGTGTGTATGTGTGTGTGTGTGTGTGTGTGTGTGTGTATGTGTGTGTGTGTGTGTGTGTGTGTGTGTGTGTGTGTGTGTGTGTGTATGTGTGTGAGGTGAAGCGTGTGTATGAATGTACACATTTATGTACACATGTTTGTTTTTATCACCTTGGTTTTTATCGCTTCAGTCTTTTACGATTATATCTGTTATTGATCTTTTTGTGCTGCTGTTCAGTTTTAATATTTATTCAGCAGCTTTTACGTCATCGACGCTGCGTTTATTTACTCCTTTAAAATGAAAAGTGCAATTTAAATAAAGTTTATTATTATTGTAATTGTTAGTTTGGATGCACCGATTCTAGGCTGATAGCCAGTGCTGATATTTATTTTTATTGTTGTTGTTTATTTATTTAATTTTTTTAAAAATTGGTTTGTGTCAACAAAACAAAAAAATCTACACTATAAAAAATGTAACTGTTTTAAAGTCATTCAGAGCTTCGTCATGTTGCGTTCACACCAAACGTGATGCAAATGTTCACGTTTAAATGCCAGAATATTTTGTGCTGACTTGAGTCACACAATCATGAAATTGCCAAAACAATAAATAAACTTCCATCATTACGTCCTTTGCGTCATATTTCCCCGGAGGAGCTCGGTGCTGATTGGCTACGGCAGCACAAATTTGTCACTGAAGTTCAGATTTTTCAACTCTTGCCAAAAAGCGTATGATGCGAAATAGTGCTATTTGCTTTATTCCCGCCAACTTGCTTGCTAGCTTGCTAACTGTTAGCTCAGTGGCTTACAGATGCCGACAGTAGTGTCCATGTTACCCATGCCTAGCAGCGATGCTCTCACGACTTAACACCGGTCTCCCAGGTGAAAGTCAGTGGTTGTTGGACCCCTCCTGCTCACCCTACTTGGAATTCGCCCCCTTAACTTGCGTTGTTGTTACGCCACGTTTCAACTGGGCACTGTTAAACAATAACGGCATCATGCCAACATGAAAGGACACCATCTTTCATTGGTGTCTGACACAGGAAGTCACTGCCCAAGCCCCCGGTACTCAACGACTTCGGAGTGAGACCAGGTTGCTCAGGTCGTCCTTCCCACTCTCGTCTCAGGAGTGTGAGCTGTGTGTCTGAGACAGAGTCACACACACACAGTGACAGGGCTAACTGTTAGCATCACACAGCTAACGTTAGCCTGTATCAGGGTCGAGTTGTTTCAGCGTGAGATTAACGGCTCGGTGTTAGATGCGAGACTTCTGCTCCAGCGCCAAAATATGACGAGATGTGATGAGATCTCGTTGTGCTGTGTTAACTCGCGCTATCTGGACAAAGAGCGCAGCTCGTAGAGACGCTTCTTCTGCACTGTGTTGAACAGCAGCTGATCGGCAGCGATCTGCTGCTGTCACCCCTCCGTCATCATAAATAGATCCTAATTCTGAAGGAAACAGTGAACGCTCTCAGTAAAACGCTCCGTATCTGAGACAGCATCACAACTATTTTTGTCATTTTCATTTGCCCCCAACATCATCACATTTCTTTAGAAAAGCTGCCGTGAAATCAGACATTTCAGGCCGCGACATCCTGGAGGAGCTCACTGTCTGTCAACAATCACACACTACACAACAAAGTGTATTTATTAAAGGTACACCATGCAGGGTTGTCGCTCACTGTTTGTAAAGATGGTCGCCAGCAAATGTGAAAGAAAAAGCCAACCCAGATTCACTCGTTATGTTTGTGTTTTTTGGTGCCATGTCCTCCCTTTTTAGAAAATCTCAACCTCACCTGGGCACTGTTGGGGTCCACGCCATAAACATCCCAAACACAGGAAATAAGAATAAAATCCAGGCAGAGATTCTGCCAATAAAAACACCACCACACACTGACAGTGGGTCAGAAGCGATGATAGAGAGGTGACGTCTGTGTGAGAGTATCTTTAATGTGTTTGTTGCCGTATCAGCAGATGATTAGTGATGACAAAGTCAAACAGCTGTAATAATATAAAATATGTCGCTATAGAAGTTATAATTACATTTATATTAGCGTAGTGTGTTATAAAGCGTTTATTAAGTGTTTACACACTGATTATAGACGCTAAATAACGGCCGTGTGAATGAGACGCAGCGACAGGCCGCAGATGATCCTCATAATTAATGATGGCTGTGGACGCTCCGCGGAGAGAAAGCTCTGCTCGGCTCTGTTAAATGATCTGAGCCTGATGAAAAGACCACAATGAGGAGGAGGAGGAGCTGCTGAGGGTTAAATGAAAACCTCAGAACGTTCACGTCCCGTGCGTCGGTGTCAGGAACCTTCAAACACCAAATGGTTCTTCAACACCTCACCTCGGCCTGGCGCCCTGCTGAGCGCCGGCCCCTGACCCGCCGCCGCGCTCCCAACATGATTGCTTTTGTTCTGCGCAGAATATTTAAATGGGGCTTTATAAAAGCGTGGAGTGTGGGTCGTAACACGGCGATTCTTCCAAACTGGTACAGATGCTGCGTGCTGGCGGGGGTCACAGCTCGGCGGTTAACAAAGCCCCCCGCACGGCTACAATGATCCAGACTGCACATTCACTGCAATTTAGCTTGAGTAATAGATGGGGGTCACGCTGGGTCACTTTCAATTTCCACTTCCAGGGGAGAAAAATGAAAACAACTCATTTGCACAAATCTGAATAATTCAGTCACTCAAAAACGGGAGAAATGAAAATATGGGCACGAGCAGAGGATAAAGGAAGAGGAGGGAGACACTGTTGCATCTCGTGCGGTAATGATGGCCGGCCTCTTAGTCGTCTTGCATAAAGGCTAATGATGAATCTGACAGAGGATATGAATCCAGATGTAAGAATAAAGCGTCCCTTTCTCTCGGCAGCCTCACTCGGGAGGCTCCGCTGCCTCTAGTGAGCTTTTAAACTTATCATAAATGTATTAAGATTGCAGCGGGCCATGAAACAGCTGTAGACAATTAATCTTCTGCAAATCTTATCCGAGGAATTGGTTTCTGCAAAGTAACATCTGCTGCGAGAGGCGATTATTCATGGGCAACGCACAGCCGCCGCGCTTTTATGCATAGGGCACAATCATTGCCAATGAAGTAAAAATTTATAGTTTTCCCTGTTCAGTAAAAATAACATTCAGCAGCATTAAAACATCATCCATCAACATTGTCCTGGGGCCCGGGGCCATCCCAGGCACAGAAATTAAAAAGTATTCATTTCGCAGAGAAGTTGCAGAGCGTGCTGCTCCGCTGAACTGATTTCTGATTTATTTATTTATTTTCGGCTGCTGAGAATGAAATTGGAGAGGCGGGGAAGCCGGCGCTGCTTTTTGCTCTGGTTGGTGGAAGAGGAGAGATGAACCTCGTCCCCCCGGAGACGCTGATCAGAAAGTGCAGGCCATGATGGATGACATTCAACATGGACTTGCCAAATATGAACTTGGAATAAAATCAAGCGCTGTAATTTTCTTTGAAAGTTGTTTCTGTGAGAAGATGTGGCAGTTTAGTGCCGAGGAAACTAAATACTGACAACACACAATACATCAGCTGCAGCGTGCTGCTCTTTAAAACAGCAGGAACTTATCATTTCCACATTTAAGTTTAACCTCCTCCACCGAGCTTTTAGATCAAAGCTGAGTCAGAAATACAACTGAAACTTAAATAATATGTTAATTCAAATGAAGTGTAAAAAGACATATTACAGCTGTATGTTTTTTCTATAACCATAAATAATAAGTTGTTTAAAAAAGAGGAAAACTTTTATTATTTATTTTACTCCTCTGATTATTTTTCACCTGCTAATTTTATTTTTAAACTCTTTAATTTTTCAATTTTATTTTCAGTTAGCATGTTTTATAAATTTCCTCTTCCCTGTTTTGTTTTCAATTTTTTTCAACTCAACTACCAGAAAAAATGTTGCCATGTTACATTTCTGCAAACCACCGACACCTTACATTTGTACATTTGTTTGGAGAGAATACGTTGGAAATTTACACTTCAACAATGCTGTGGTTAATGTGTGGTTAGATTTAGGCACAAAAAACACTTAGTTATGGTTAGAAAAACATCACGTTTTGGCCCGCTTTTCTTGCCACTATCCCAGCTGGAAACACAGGAATGGGTTTCCAGAAAACACCCAAACCTAGTGCCTAAAAATCCACTGGAAACACAGGGGCAAATTTCTAAAAAATAACCAAATTTCATACCCGATAAGCCCCTGTAAACACAGGGACAGGTTTTTACAGATAAAAAAATCCACCCAAATCTGGTGCCTAAATATCCACTGGACAGACAGGCACTGTTTTTTTAAAACCACCCAGATTTGGTGCCTAAATATTGTCTGGAAACACAACGATGGGTTCCTAAAAAACACCTAAATTTGTTGCCAATATAACCGCTGGAGACAGGGATGCATTTTTAAAAAACACCCAAATTTGGTGCCCAAATGTCTGCTGGAAACACAGGGATGGGTTTATAAAAAAAAAAACCCACCCACATTTGGTCCCTTAATAGCCAGTGGAAAAACAGGGATGAGTTTCTAAAAATCTCCCAGATTTGGTGCCCAAATGGCCACTGGAAACACAGTGACGGTTTTTTTTTGAAGAAGAAGAAGAAAAAACACCAAAATTTTGTAACTTAATATCTGCTGGAAACACAGGGAGAAGTTTACAAAAAACACCCATATTTAGTTCCCAAATTTTCGCTGGAAATAATGTTGTTGTTGTTGTTGTTGTTGTTGTTGTTTTAAACACCCAAATTTATTTGTTGCCTCAATATCTGCCTGCTGGAAACACAGGGACGGATTTTTAAACAATATCCAAGTCCCTAAAAATCTGGTGGAAACACAGGGATGGGTTTTGAAGATGTTTTTATTAACCAGTAACCATTGCTGTAAATGCAACATGCTAACCAAGCTTGCAGCTAGCGTAAGCGTTAGCTCCACTCTGTTGTCCAAATATGGTCACCTGTGGTTTCAAAAATCCAACATGGTGACAGCCAAAATTCCAAACTCGAGACTTCAAAACGGGAGTAAACAAACCAGTGGGTGACATCAGGGTGGCAGCGTCCATTATTTGTTTATGATCTTTTCCTAAACCTAGCTAAGTAGTTTTAGTGCCCACGTGTTCAGAATTGCAACTGTTAGCAGTCATATATGTCGTTTGGGAGTCAACGACCTATTCTTTACTTCAAACGTTATATTGTTGTACGTCTCTGTGTGCGCTCTGTGCAGCCTAAAATCACTGGTGGTTATTGTTTTGTTAGACTTTTATATTTACACTCTTCCCACTTTGTGTTGCAGCTGCTGCACAGCAGTTTCCCTCAGGATAAATAAAGTTTGATCTTATCTTATAAATGCTAAATTATATATATTCTACGACCATGGAGTGGAGTGAAATGTGATGGCAAACCTAATTTAATCTGTGTGTGTGTAATGACGGCAGATAGAAACTTTGCAGAAACGTCAATATTCAGCCATTAGAGTGAGAAGTGTCGGCGCTGCTCTGCAGGACTGACACATAAGTAGTAGTATTGTAATATGAATGGCCCGAGTGGAGATTGATAGAGATCCTCTTCTTCATTCCACAACTGTTGTAATCTCACAGATGGCGATATCATTTACAATAGAGGCTGTCAGCTGGAGCGGCGCCAGACGCTCTCTTAATACGAGTTTGATCATCTGTAACTTTGGCTGCCTGTCACTTGTTTTGGTTTTTAAACAAGGCAAAGTAAAAAATATTCTGGCAATCAATCCTCATCCCTGTTTCCGGTAGTTATTTAGAAAAATAATTAAAGTTATCTATCACCGGAGGATACAACGGGGACGATTATGTTGATCTGAGAATCCACAAAAGGACAAAAGACTGGCTTTTAGAGACAAGGAAAACCTCAGTCCAGCTGCCAGAGGAAAAGGTTGATATTTTAGGTTTTCACCACATATTGGTATGTTTTATACATGTCAGCGTTTCTACAGTCATGTTGCTCTGATTAAATGTGTATGAGCTGACTGTCTCTGAGTTGGAGGGGGTAGTGGTTGTTTTTATCGAGACCCCACTGCATTTCTAGCTGGGTTAGCACCATCAAAGGCAGTTGTTTTATACAGAGGTATCCCTGCGTTTCCAGCAAGGTTAGTACCACCAATGGCGGTTGTTTTAAACTGAGACATAGCTGCATTTCTAGCTTTGTTAGTACCACCAAAGGCAGTTGTTTCATACTGAGATGTCCCTGCGTTTACATCCGGGTTAGTACCACCAAAGGAAGTTTTTTTTATACCGAGACATTGCTGCATTTCCAGCTAGGTTAGTACCACCAAAGACGGATGTTTTATACCAAGACATAACTGGATTTCCAGCTGGGGTAGTACCACAAAAGGCAGTTGATAACCACATGTTAACCATCGTGCTGTTAAATCATAGTTTTGTAATAACATAACACAAAAATATAACATTTCCGTGGTACAAAAACGTACAATACCTGATCTCTAGAAATGTAAACGCCTCCAAGAAACATTCAAGATCGAAATCAGATCCTTGAATGCGGTCGCACACTTGCTCCGCCTCCAGCCTATTTTCATTGGTCAAAATTGACGTCCTGATGTTTCTGTTTTTGCTCCCGTCAGCAGTCGACATGGATCAAGATAGCTTCATATTTAGCAGACGATAAAATCTTAATCTGTAAAGTCATCCGTGAAGACAGTGAAGTATCAAATAACATTAAATGGACAGTGGTGGAAAGTAACTAAGTACAGTTACTCAAGTACATTTTGAGGTACTTGTACATTTTTGGCAGTTTTGCTGCATTTTGTGTCTCGTTGAGGTCACTGGTATCTTTTTGGTTGTTGTGTGTCTCTTTTAGGTCATTTTTTGTCTTTTTTTAATGACAATTTGTGTGTTTTTGGTTGTTGTGTCCCTTTTCTGTAGCCAGTTTGTGTCTCTGTTTCATTTTGTCTCTTTTTGGTAGTTTGGCCCCATTTTGTGTCTTCTTTAGGTCATTTTGTGTCTTTTTGGTTGTTGTGTGTCTCATTTAATTGTTTAGCCCTCTTCTGAGGTTTCTTTGAGGTGAATTAGTGTGTTTTTGTAGTTATTTTGTGTCTCTGTTTGGTCGTTAAGTGTCTTTTTGTAGTCATTTATTTGTCTTCTTTTGGTTGTTTGTCCCCATTTTGTAGCACTTTTTCATCTCATTGAGGTCTTTCTTTGGATGTTTTGAGTGTTTTGGGTTTTTTTTTTATGTCTCATTTTGGTTGTTTTGCCCTTTTTGAGGTGTCTGTGAGGTCATGTTGTATCTTTTGGCTGTTTAGTCCCTTTTTGTGGTCATTTTCTCTCTACTTAAGTAATTTTGTGTCTTTTTGGTAGTTTTGTGTCTCTGTTTGGTCGTTAATTGACTTAGTGTGTAGTATTTTTTGTCTCTTTGTGTTTGTTTGTTGTCTTTAAAGTCATTTCATGTCTATTTTTGGTCATTTGTGTCTTTCAGTCATTTTGTGTCTCTGTTTGTTGTTGTTTTCCCTCATTTGTAACTATTTTGTGTCTCTTGTGTGTCTTTTAAGGACATTTTGTATGTTTTGGGTTGTTTTGCCCTTTTTTAAGGTCTCTTTGTAGTCATATTGTCTTTTTATTGTCATTCGTGTCTCTCTCTGGTTATTTAGCCCCTTTTTCTTGTTATTTTGTGTCTCTATGGTCATTTTATGTTTCTTCTTGTTTTGCCCATGTTGTAGGTATTTTGTGTCTCTTTGAGGTCTTTCGGTTTCTTTTTGTAGTCATTTTTTTGTCTCTTTTAAGTTATGTCATATCTTTTTGGTCGTTTTGTGTCTTTGTAGTCATTTTGCGTCTCTTTTTGGTGACTGTCCCTTTCTCTAGTTATTTACTGTTTCTTTGAGGTAATTTTGTGTCATTTTTTTGGTTGTTTTGCCTTTTCGTACTCATTTTTTGTCTCTTTCGTGTGTCTTTTCATAGTCAGTTTTTGTCATTTTGGTCATTTTGTGTCTCCTCCTGGTCGGTACGTGTTAATTTGAATAACATTTTCCAGATGAAGGCGTTCTGCTTCTTACTGCTTTACATTTACTGACCTGATACAAAATATAATAATCAAATAAATTATTATTATCACTGTTACTAAGATAAGGAGGGAATGAACAAACTACCCAACAGTACAGTCATTAGAATGATCTTTAATGGTAAAGTGATGAATCAATAATTATAATACAATAATATGATTTATAATTCTGTGTCATGAGTACTTTTCACTTTGATACTTTGGGTATATTTTAATACTATTACTTCTGTACTTTTACTGAGGTAAAATTTTGAATCCATGACAGAGTATTTATTCACTGTGGTGTTACAGTGAAAATGGAAATACTAAAGTAGGATCAAGCTCCTTAAAATCGTAATTAAGTGTATTACTTGTTGTCAACAGAGAATAAAGACGCCGGTTGATAACTAGTGATAAAGTAAGAAGTTCATGGCAGATAAAGACTCTGGGTCTTTGTGTGGTCGTGCAGGACTTCCCTTCACTCAGCAGCAGCTACCTGACGGCCCACAATCCCTCTGTGTGCGGATGTTTAAACCTGAACATGTATTGTTCAACGTGACACGCTCAATTTATCATTAGTTGTGAGGGAGAACGGATGAGTACACTTTCAATTTAGTTCCGCTGCTTTCTCCATTCATCACGCCTCTCTCATCATCCATCATTTCCCCAGCTCAGATCCATACCCAAACACACTTTCATAAGTTTAATGCAATTAATCTTCATGCTAAGATAATTTCATATTAATGAACCAAGACATTTATTTGATTATTCATTTGATGAAGTTGCATCGGTGTGTGTGTGTGTGTGTGTGTGTGTGTGTGTGTGGGGAGGGGCGTTGACAGGATCTGTGTCGCCCACTGAGCATGAAAGTGAGACGATTTCAATGTGTTTCTTTTGTATTGTCTCTCTGCGGAGCTTTATGTACATTTCCCAGAGAGCCGGCGATGGCGCTGCCTTCTGTCTTCATACAACAAGCCCTGAGAAATTGGAAAAGTTGCAGCAATAGATAGGAGGTGACCTGGAAACAAAAGCAATCAAGGTTGGAGGAGGATGTCGGGGAGCGGTGGGCCAGCAGCCGCCGCCGCCATCACCCTGAAATTCAGACGCTCTGTCAATAAAAGAAGAAATACCTTTTGAGGCACAGGGCCGAGGGCAAAGAGGAGTCTGCAATTTCACACCTTCATGTACCTCGCCGGAGGACATTTTTCATGTAACTCCACCTTCTCTCTCAGTAACACACAATGGGACAGATTGTAGATGATTCCTCTCATAACAAACCGAGGAGGAGGAGGAGGAGGAGGAGGAGGAGGAGGAGGTCAGCGGCTCCCCTCTGCTCGTCCAATCACTGCATGAGTACATAATTATTTTCTAAACTAAATAAACTGGAATTCAACCACAAATCAATCAGTTCTCCACTTGAAGAACTTCAGACTCAATTGTAGCTCAATCAAAGCGAGAAAAAAAAATCAATTCTGACCAATTATAGCTCGTTTCATTAGTGTATGCAAATCAGCGGCGTGCTCTGAGCAGGCCTGGTCTCATATTTCCCCCTTCTGGTCAGACTGACTCACAGAGATGCTCAGGCAGGACGACAGGAAGGGGAACTCATCTCTGTGGTTGCTACGACAGCGTCGTGTTGTGTTGTTGCATGTTAGTCTGTGGTCAGTTTCACTTTGTCCCGGTCGTACCGTGACGGGTCTCAGCTTCACGCATGTTCAACCCATGACTGCAGCATGACCGCAGGCACAGGAAGCACAAACACAGCTGATCACGCAGGACGTGATGCTGCAGAGTCAGCAGCAACTTTTAACATCACTCCTCTAAACCAGAGCTAAACCCTTCAAATCTTTGTTTGTCCGACTCATTTCATTGTTGCATCTTTTATTGTTTGTCCTTATTTTTACTCTGTTCAGTCTTTGCTTTATTTCGTAGCGCTGCTGCAGTGGTTTGATTTTTGTTTTGAAGGGTGCTGACTGGTCCCTGAAGTAAACCCTGCAGTCTCTCAGAGTCTCGTGTTTAAACAGTGCATGATAATAGAGATACTTGTGTAGATATTAAAATGTAAACAGGGCAAACGTTGCGATAACAGCCGGTATAGACGTGAACAGAAAATACATATGGTTTAAAATCTTTGCTGATTCATATTTTCCTTTGTTACACACATCATCACTAAACATCAGTGACTGAGAGAGAGGAAGATTAATTTTGTGTGTGAACAACAGAGAATATCTTGGATGAATAAAATAACATCTTACACAAACAAGAGATTATCTTATGCAATCAAAATAATATCTTGCATGAACAAAAGATTATTTGTGCAACAAGAGACTATGAGCACACGAATAAGCGACTAAAGGGGGACGAACAAACAACGATCTTGTGTGTGATAATCTTGCAAGAACAATATTCCATTTCTTTTTATGTTGTTCTCACAAAATAATCATTTCAGTGTCCAAGAAGAGATCTTGCAAGACCAAGAGACTGTCTTGCACAAAAACAAGATTATCTTGTGTGAACAAGAGAATATCTTGCAAGAACAATATTCTTTATCTTGTATGTTGTGCTCACTAAATAATTCTTTCAGCAAACAAGATAATAACATGCGAGGACAAAAGACTTTACTGCACGAACAAGAAATTGTCTTGCGCAAACAACTTTCTTTATCTTGTTTGTTGGACTCACAAAATAATAATTTTAGCAACCAACAAAAAATTTTGTGTGAACAAGAGACTATCTTGCGAGAACAGCATTCTTTATCTTATATCTTGTGCTCACAAAATAATCATTTCAGTAAACAAGATAATCACTTGGACGAACAAGAGGTTATCTTGTGTGAACAAAAGACTAGAGGAGCACAAACAAGATACTTAAGGGGCAAGAACCAAAGACTATCTCGCACAAGCAAAATAAAGTGTTGCATGAAGAAGAAATTGTCTTGCACAACAACATTCTTTCTTTCGTATGTTGTTCTCACAAAATAGTCATTTCAACAACCAAGAAAAGATCTTGCACAAACAAGAGACTATCTTGCGAGAACAACATTCTTTATCTTATATCTTGTGCTCACAAAATAATCATTTCAGTAAACAAGATAATCACTCTGACCAACAAGAGATTATCTTGTGTGAGCATTTTTTATCTTCTATCTTGTGCTCACAAAATATTTCAGCAACCAAGAAAAGATCTTCCATGAGCAAGATATCTTGCGTGATCAAGAGATTACCTTGCACAAACAAGATAATCACTTGGACGAACAAGAAAATATCTTGCGAGAACATTCTTGTCTTATGCTCACAAAATAATCACCTTAGCGTCCAAGATAATATATCACATTAACAAGATATCTTCCGTGAACATTTTTTTATCTTGTATCTTGTGCTAAAAAAATATATATATTTTAGCTAAGAAGATAATATCTTGACTGAACAAGAGGTTATCTTGTGTGAACAAAAGACTAGAGGTGCACAAACGAGATACTTAAGGGGCGAGAACCAAAGACTATCTCGCACAAGCAAAATAAAGTCTTGCATGAAGAAGAAATTGTCCTGTACAAACAACATTCTTTCTTTCGTATGTTGTGCTCACAAAATAATCATTTCAACAACCAAGAAAAGATCTAGCAAGACCAAAACACCGTTTGGTGCAAACAAAAGAATATCTTGTGTGAATAAGAGATAATCTTGCAAGAACAACATTCTTTAATTGGTATCTTGTCCTCGCAAAATAATTTCGGCCAACCACTTACACAAACAAGAGATTATCTTGCATAAATTGGATAAAATCTTGCAAGAACAACATTCTTTATCTTGTGCTAAGAAAAGAGTGTCGGTGCATGAACGAGAGACTTAAGCGGCAAAAACAAAAGACTATCTTACATGAATACAAAATTATTTTGCTCAAACAACTTTCTTTATCTTGTATGTACTCACAAAAAAAGTCATTCTAGCAACCAAGAGACTATTTTGCGCAAACAGAAGATTATCTTGCATGAACAAGATTCTTTATTTTGTATCTTTTTCTTTTGAAGTAATTATTTCAGCTAACAAGATAATTACTGGGACGAACAAGAGATTATCTTGCATGACTGGGATATTATCTTGTGAGAACAACATTCTGTATCCTTATTGTATCTTGTGCTCCCAAAATAATCACTTGAGCGACCAGGATAATATATCGATAATATATATATATATATAATAATAACAGATTGTCTTACACAAACAAAAGTTTTATGAGACAGAATAACCCGACAAGAACCAACAAGAACCAACTCCCTTAGAAGGTGGAAAGGTTCTTGATAGAACCCGAGGAGAGGGGATTGTGTGAAATCATTACACCATAGGAGGGTTCATAGTAGAACTCGTCATAGAGAGGGAGGAACCCTTTATGTTAGGCTCCAGGTGGAACCCTCTGAGACCGCTTTTCCACACAATCAGCTCTGGTTCTTGAGGCGCTTCGGTTCAGTACTCTTAGATCTTTGGTGCTATCGGGTTAGGGTTGGGCTGGGGTCCCCGTACCGGACAAGTTACTCAAAGTCCAAATATGCCAAGTCATCAAGGTCTTCTTCTGGGCTCAGCCTTAGAGATAGGGGGAGGAGTCAGACATCTGGAGCTAGCTCGGAGTAGAGCCGCTGCTCCTTCATGTTGACGTGGTTCAACATCTGATCGGATCCTCCTGGGCGCCTCCTGTTAGAGGTGTTCTGGGCACGTCCCACTGGTAGGAGGCCCCGGGGCAGACCCAGAACACACTGGAGGGATTATATATCTCATCTGGCCTGGGAACACCTTGGGGTCCTCCAGGAGGAGCTGGAAAGCATCGTAACATAAGATCATTTTGGCTTCATGCGCCACTGAGTAGGGCCCCGCGTTCATCGCTGTATCCAGTTCTCCCAGTACATCCATGTGGCAAAGAAGGAAGTGGTCCCAAGCCGTCCAGTTAGGAGGGTGGGTCAAAGAACACAGGACTTTCCAGAGGAGGCTGGAGATCAGAACAGTGTGAACTCTGAGTGAACTGTGGGTCATTTTAAGGTACGTCATCAACATGTTTCTTTTCCTAAACCTAACCTCTGTAACTTTACGTTAATTTGTTGGATATTGTACGAACTGTTATGTGTTCATTTTTGCAGAATATGGTACGAACGGTTTTGTGTTTATTTTCACAAGATACAATATGAGCTGTTGTGTGCACATTTTCGTAGGGTATCCTATGAACAGTGGGCATTTGTTTTTGTAGGATATCGTACAAACTGCTGTGTTTGCATTTTCGTAGGATATCCTAGGAATGGTTGGGCATTTATTTTCGTAGGATATCATACGAATTGTTGTGTGTTTATTTCCACAGGATACCATATGAGCTGTTGTGTGCGCATTTTCTTAGGATATCCTACGAACCGTTGGGCATTTATTTTCGTAGAATATCACACGAACTATTGTGTGTACCTTTTTCGACGGATATCGTACGAACCGTTGTGTGTACATTTTTTAAATTGTACAAACTGCCTGGGGCTTTTCGTAGAATATCGTACAAACTCTTATGTGTGCATTCCTGTAACATATCAAATGAACTATTGTGTGTACCTTTTTCAAAGGATATCGTACAAACCGCTGTGTGTGCATTTTCGTGGATATCTTATGAACCGTTGGGCATTTATTTTCGTGGGATATCGTACAAACAGTTGTGTGTTTATTTTAACGGGATAGCATAGGGACCGTTATGTTCACATTTTCAAAGGATATCGTGAGAAGCATTATCGGTGCATGTCTGTAGAATAACTTACGAACCCTTGTGTGTACATTTTCGTACATATCGTACGAACAGTTTTATGAGGATACGCTGTGTAATGGAATAAATAAGTTCCTTAAGAACCCTTAAAGATGGTACCTAAGTGCATCAGTTGAGTAAATGTCCGTAGTCCCCTCCCATCAGTGCTGAGAAACATTTAAAATCTGGAGGCTGCGATAATAAAAACAGTGTGTTGGACGTGATGCTGCTGGCCGACCCACAGATCCGAGGACTCTGTCTGAATATGGACAGTGTGGTCGTGTATCGATCGGCCCCTCGCAGCTGTATTGTACCTCCTCAGCATCACATACATTACAGCAGCAGCACAGAATAGATGGCAGAACAATGTATTTAAAGGCATTACACTCCAACTAATGGCGAGTCTTTAGAGAGAGCCTCAGTCATTTAGCCCGTGAGTGGTCGGAGCGCTCAGTTCCCAGCACAGCGTGATTTAAAATGATGTCCTCGCTGGACTACATTCACTCGGATTCAATTTGGAAATGTATTCATATTTACTTAGTGTACCTGCATTGCATTTGTATAGATCAGTCCAGGGTAAAAGTAAAATTGAGCAAATCGAATCAACATATCGGGACACACGGGGCGGTTGTATGGAGTCTACAGTCGGGGTCACTCCAATGCCTTTTATGATGTCCCTCTGAAATCTATCTGAATCACATTAAATTGGATATAAAGATGTGCAGACACATACATCACAGTAAATGGTGTGGTGCAGCATCGCTCGCCAAGAATCCCACCTCAACAATCGGGTTATAGAATCGGCTTTAGATCCTATTAATAATTCACAATCTTGTTAGGGGAGAACAAACATTTCTGTTCAAGCAATTTGAGTTGTGGGATTGTTATTGTAGCCGGAGCTGTGAGAGACAGAGAGGCTGCGAGACGTAAGCTCGGCTCTGTGTGGAACAATAACTCCATGCTATTTCACACTCTCTGCTTTCTTTATTAAAGCACCGTCACAGTAAACATGTCTCGCCTCGACTCAGCTGTGCACACGCTCCCCGCAATTCTTCTCTCCTGTCTCATCGGTCACACAACAAGAAGACGTTTTACTCATATCATTATTATTATTATTATTATTATTGTTACATATACAGCTGCAATAATCAGGTCATCCTTTCATACTCTATCTGTATTTACAGTATTTCAGGGCTGCAGATTACAATTATTTTTATTATTGATTCTTCTGACAATTATTTTCTCCTTTAATGAACGAGGCAGTGTCTCAGCAACAGTCTGAAAAATATTAAATCAGCTCTCAAAGAATAAAAGAGCACAATTAACATTTTAAAATCTTAAAGTGGTTCCACCTTGCTGAAAGGTATTTTATTATTTATCTGTATAAATACATTAATGTCTGGAAACCAGAATATTTACAGATATATTTGAGCAGCAGGTTTGATACCAGACAAAAACTAAATTCCATTTAAAAAAAATATATATATATTTATGTATATATATATATATACATAAATATATATATATATATATATATATATATATATTATTGATAATCAGTAAAATCTGGAACAGCCAATAAGATGATGAGAAAATCGATCAGATTTTAAAAAGCAATAATAATACCAGTAGTTTGCAAATATAAATATATAAGTATATCTCTGTCTCTCTCTCTCTCTATATATATACACACACACACACACACACAAACATACATATAATAGTTAATATGACGGCTTCAACTGAAACAAGATTCTGCAAAATACAAAAAATATAATGAAATAAATGAATGAATAAAAGACACATTATTAAGAGTTCATTGATTATAATCACCTTTTAAAAAAACAACATATGTATATTTACAGTATATAATATATCATATACACACACACATACACACGCAAGAAAGCAGCCATGACAATCAAAGACACATAATGAAGAGAAGAGTTCATTTATGATCATGTTAAAAAACAAAAATATATATTTACTGTATAAGAGAAAAGAAGTAATCAGATGCAAAGTAATTATATATATATATATATACACACACACACACGCTAGAGAGCAGCCAACAGAAATTCAGAGTTCAGTGATGATAGTCGTGTTAAAAACAAAAACATATATATTTACGGTATAATTAAATATGAAATATTAAAATGTATTTGTGTTTGTTTCAGCAGACCTGAGTCACAAAGTGTTTTATACAACAAACAATAAGTCACAGAAGATAAAGTGACTGCATGATCCATGTATTTCAACATTTCAACTTACTGCACAATATGTGATGACACACCACATGCAAATATATATACATATATACATATATACATATACATATATAAGACAGTGAGCTGTTGATATCTGACGATACTGTCCATGTTTAGTTTTAGAAACAGAGAAGAAGAAGAAGAAGATCAAGTGGTCTGGTTTCATGATAATTAAATGTGAAGAAGATTCTAAAAGATGTCGATGACAAAGGTCAAAACAAACAGAATATATATTTATATCTAACAAACAGAGGGGCTGTGAATATATTTACACTGTGTGTCTCCCTCTGTCACAGTTACTGTGTGTTTGAATTCTGTCTGAGCGACTTCACTCTGATTCATTAACCCTTTGTTTACATGTTAGCTTCATATTAATATCTGAGCATATATTCAGGTCTCCTGTCAGACTGAGTTTGTGTCTTTTGTTTTGCTTCTTCTGTTTTGTGTCGTGAATATTCAGATATCAAACCCAAACTGACCGCGTGTTCATATTTCAGGAGCCGAGGCTGTTGGTGCTTTAACAAACGATTCACTGATCATCAGACTGTTGATCAACTAATCGATGGATCGACTCGTCCTCTCAGCTCTCCAGTTTGTTACAGGTGAGTTTTACATTTAAAGAAACTAACTCACATGTTTTAGAGTTTATACTTGAATCAGTGTGACGTGTCTCTGTGTTGTGATGTCATCAAGCTGCTGCAGGCTCCGCCTCCACCGCAGGAAACAACATCAGTGTCACTGCAACAAACAGGTGAGTTAAATATTAGATATGAAACTGTGTGTGTGTGCTCAGCTCTGTTTGTTGTCCTTTGTGTTTTCAGGGGGTAGTTTATATTAAAATCTGACACGTGAAGAATTTAATGTCCAAATGTCTTTCATGATGTCATTTCTGTTCTTTAGACGTTATTTTGTTCCAACAGTTTGACGTCGTGTCACCTGATGATGATGATGTGTGTCACAGAGACAGAGTGTGTGCAGGGATCCTGTCGATGTGTCGATTGTTTCTGATTTGAATATCTGTGTATTTTCACGTGTTTGTGTCATAGGAGCATCTTATAACTGGAGCTGCAACGTCTCCACAGGTTTATTCATCATCCTGTGACCCTCTGTGAGGTCCAGACCCACAGATTGGGAACCACTGCTTCAGCTCGTTCACACCCCGACAAGAGGGAAACATTTTTGGATCCCGTTTAAATCGTGCTGTGAAGTACACACACGCTGTTTGTCAGTTTAAAGATAATTTTACAAGTCAACAAAGTCTTGAACTTGTTGTATTCGTTTGTGATGTCATAACTTCCTCTGAAGCTACGTGTACTCGAGCAGCAGTAACAGGTTTTGTTAGCACCTACATGTCCCGGCTGGTCACGGAGCAGGAGACTCTGGATGAAACACATCAGGTGAGAGGACGTCACATCTGTTCCACAGTGACGGCCATGTTGGCGACGCATATGCTGCGAGATGAGAGATGAAACTCACAAGTTTTAAATGGACAAACATCAGATGAGTGATTTCACGACACAACTCCAACGGGATCAAATCATTACTCGTGTCTCAACGTGGACTTCTGTTCATATTTTATTTCCAGAATAATGTCCCACGTGGGGACACCAGAGGGGGAGGATGTTTCCACCAACATGGCACCAGTTCCACTCCGGTTCCTGCGCCTGATTTTGGACCTGGTGCGAAGTGCAAACCATGACGACTTCAGTGGGCGTGTCATCTTCTACAGGTTGGACAGAGACGTTGGAGTCCTGCACATACCAGTCTCTGATCCATGCTGGGTTTCAGTATGAAACAAATACTTGTGCGACCAGAACAAAAGCAGTGAATCAACACATCCCACCATTTTGCTTTGACCGTTTACTTCAGTTGTGTAACGCCCCAAACGAGCTCTGGTTCTTGAACCTGACATCAGCAGAGGGCGGGGCACAGCCAAAGTAAACTTTCGTAGCAAAGTGGCGGACGACGCTGATGTCACCTACCTACAAACTAACTGTTCGGGTTCTGAACCAGTTTATTTCTGGTCTAAATGCTTGAAATGCAGGAACTTGAAGGGACCTGGTTCCATGTTGGTGACAAAGGGGGGGTACTGTGTATGTCATGTTGGGATATGAAATATATTCGGAGCAAAAAAGTAGGGACGTCCAAACAACTCCGAAAAGGTTTTAATTATAGAAATATATATATTTTTTGTCGCATTTCTTTTTTTATTTTCCTTTTATTATTTTATTTATTTATTATTATTTTTTAATAATATTATTTTTCGAACATTATTTTTTCTATTTACATCTTTTTTTATCATTATTATTATTACTATATTATTGGTTTAATGGCTTTTTTTCTTTGTTATAAAGGACAGGTTGAGCCTGTAGGGGAGAGAGAGGGGGGACGACATGCCACAAGAGGCCACAGGTTGGAATCAAACCCACGGCCACTGCAGCAATGACACCACCTGTGTACATGTTGCGCCCACTCCACCAGGTGAGCTACTGGACGCTCCGTCTATTTCTGTCTTTATCTTTATTATTTTTTTCCACTTTTTTCTTTCACATTTGGAACATTGACTCTGTTTTCTGTGTCGACAGGTATCTGACACTTGAATTAAATGCTTTTTGAAACCTTTCCGAAATAATTTTAAACCAAATTTAAGACTTATTTTGTACAAATCATATTTGTCTTGCTGCAGCGCTGCAGGTGAGTGTAAAGGTGAGTATGTGCTTGTGCGCAGAGCGAGTTATCAGAGTGAATTAGGTTCATCTACATTTTGTTAACAACTACGTGTACGTTTACATTAAAAACATAGTTTAAGTTTCAGTGGGAGGTTTAGAGATTCGTTACATCAGACACTTTCACACAGAAGAGCTCGGCTCATTTTGCAAAAATAAATCAAAAGATTTTTGTATAAATTAAGAAGTCTCAAATTTAAATTTAGGACATTTGAACGACTCTTAATGTCTGATTTTTTATTTATTTTATTGAATTTCTGACCTTTTAAGATTTTTTTCTGCTGCTAAAAAAAGAAATCTTTTTTAAATTTATATAAACAATAATTTATCATGTGATGTCTGTTAATCAACGTTAAACAGCAGCACTGAATGTAAATGACTGTGGGAGCAAAGGTCAGTGTGCAGATATCAGTTGTTGGCTGAATTTAAAATAATAAGAACATTAAATATGAAGTTTGTCTGCTCTGACAGTAAAACACATGTAAAACATGATGTGACCGATTATGATTGATTTAAAGGTCAGCTCGTCTTCTCCTCCAGTTATTACCTCCATCATGAATATCTTCTTTATTCATGTTTTTATTCTTTATTACTGTCAGATTTTTCTCTTATTCATACAACAACAGACACACCTCATCTTCATCTCCTCACTGTAACTCTGTAAACTGTTAATCTTCATGTTTTTTGATATATTACATTAGGATAAAAAAGAAAACGTCCAATAATCAGAGGTGAGATGGATACACACGTTTATGCAGAAACATTTTTACAAGAATCGATCGCTAACATTTGTTTTCAGTCCGCAGAGATCCACTCGGAGCAGCGACAAACACCTGCTTTATAAAAATAGAAACATTTGAGAAGTTTGTGACGTGCTGATCATGAAACAGAAATTATATTTCAGCTGGAACACAAGAGAAGAAGTGGTTTGTATAAAACTGATGTTTCCAGTCTGCAGGAAGGATTGTTGTGTTGTCATACAGCGCCTCCTGCTGGTGGAAACACTCCCACACACACAGACGACTTCATGACAGTCCACACAGAGAGCTGATGTGAAGCTTTAAGACTTTAGACAAATAAACATCATATAAAATAAGACTGAAGAGTTAAAAGATGCAGAGAATAAACAGCGGCTCATCCTCTTCACATGTCGCCAGGTAACAACGATGATGATGATGATGATGATGATGATGTCAGAGACGTCTGATCAGAGGAGCCAGTGTCACCGCTCTGTCCAACGATGATGCTGCTGTACATCTTCTGCTGCTCCTCTTTGAACGAGTCCTTCACCTTCCCTCTCTTCAGCCCTCCGTCCCTGAAACACACAAACTCTCATCATGTCTCATGACGACCAGCTGTCACGTTAACTTCAGGTGAGAACAGAGTTTTTATGCACTGGTCAATGTAGAGATTTTGCCTGTCAGGGCTTCCGTAGGACGCAGTAGTCAGATTACTTTGAAATGTATGAAGTTACTGGATGTACCACTCAGTACTCACCACGCGAGGTCCAGCAGTCCTCCTTTATCAGCGATGGCAGATTTCACTCTGTTGGCAAACTGAGCTGCGTCCTCACCGTCCTGTGTGCACACAGCGTGCATGTTAACAACACACAGTACATGTTAACAACACACAGTACATGTTAACAACACACAGTACATAGAGTGTACACAGTTCTCTATTTACATATCAAGTCTAATTCCGTACATTCAAACCTTCATACTATATATTCAAGCCTTTATACTATATTTCATATATATTTAAATTTTATATGCTCAAGTTTTATTCCCTATATTAAACCTTTAATTTTATACATTCAAAATTGCACTCTATATTTTCAAAATGTCATTCCATATATTCAGACCTTTATTTTACATATTCAAATTTTCATACTATATATTCGAACTTTGATTTTATGAATTCAAATTTGTATTTTATATATTCAGATTTTAATTCTAAATGCTTAAGTTTTATTCCATATATTCAAACTTTTAATTTTATATCTTAAAATTTTCATTTTCTATAATCAAAATTGCAGTCTATATGTTAAACTTTCTTTGCATATTTTAAGTTTAGTTCTGTGTATTCAAATTTTCATTTCATACATTCTCTATATTTAAACTTTCATTTCTATATATTCAAGTCTAATTCCATAAATTTAAACCTACTTTCTATAAAGTCAAACTTTCATTCAATATAATGAAACTTTTATTTCATATATTCAAACTTTCATTTTATGAATTCAAACTTTTATCACATATATTCAAACTTGTATTCTATATATTAAAGCTTCGTTCTATACATTTAAACTTTCATTCCATATGTTTAAATTTCATTCTGTATATTCAAGTCTATTTCCACATACTCAAACCTTTATTGAACATATTCAAATTTTCATTTTATGAATTCAAACTTGTATTTTATATATTCAGATTTTCATTCTATATGCTCAACTTTTATTACATATATTCAAACTTTTAATGCTATATCTTAAAACTTTTAATTTTTTTTATAATCAAAATTGCATCCTCTATGTTCAAACTTTTTTTCTTTCCATATGTTCAGATTTCATTCTATTTATTCAAGTCTAATTCCATAAATTCAAACATACTTTCTATAAATTCAAACTTTCATTCCATATATTAAAACTTTCATTCTATGAATTCAAACTTTTATTTTATATATTCAAACTTGTATTCTAGATATTAAAACTTTTAACTTTCATTCCATATACTCAAACTTTATTTTCATATTTTAAAGCGTCATTCTATACATTTAAACGTTAATTCTATACATTTAAACTTTCACTCTATATATGTTTTTCATTCTATATATTATAGTTTCATTGTATATATAAAACTTTAATTCCATATATTCCTGCTGTCATTCCATATACTCAAACCTCACATTATACACATGTACAGTATGTGTAAACGTATATCAAACAGTTGTGCAGGTCACTAAAATCCAGCATTAGTTTCACGTCTGTGGTCGCTGACTCAAACAGTCTTAAACCACAGTTTGATGATTCACGTGACGTCTCCAGTCAGCTGATAATATTCTGTGTGTTCATCAGTAAATGACGCTGATAAAAACCGTGTGTTAACGGTGTTTCAGGTGGAGGCGTACCTGTATGGTCATGGGAGGGAGGTACCACACGTTGACGACGATGGCCCAGCTGGTCATCATCCTCAGCAGGTAACTGACCATGTTGTACTTCCCACTGTTCCAGAAAGCGTCACCGAAGCGAGGGTCGTACTGCGACACACACATACACACGTCACTGTCACATCTCACCTGCTGGGCTCAGACGTGTTTTGGCGTGAAAGCTGTCTGGTATTTGACCAGGTAACAGTCTGACAGATTCAGATCCTTTCATGTTGGTTTTAACATGAATGAACGTACCTTGATGGTGACGGGGTAAATCGTCCCTCCGATCTCAAAGCTTCCTTTCTTAAACATCATGACTGAAGTGTTGTTGATGCAGGTTCCTGTTCAAAACCACAAACAGAAGTTATGAACCATAAAACCACCACCACCATCATCATCATCATCATCACCACATCACGAGCTTCAGCACAGCAGACTCTGACCTTCAGGAAATATCAGAATGGGAAGTTTGGTCTTGGCTGCGACGTGAGCTCTCAGCCTGCGGAAAGACAGACGGACAGATTGTCATCAGTTACACACAGACTGCTGTCAGAGGAAGAACACCACAGATTTGTTCCTGCATCCTTCACTCAAACCTCAGCTGAGTCAGTCATAATGTTTCCCAGTTAGTTCCCAGTACCTCCAGTTTAAGTGCGAGCTGTATTAGCTCTGTAATACGATCAGAAAGCTTCAGTCTCATACCAGGTCTCACAATGAGAATGAGACAGACACAAGATCACAGTGACCCTGATCTTTGACCACCAAATTCTAATCACAACATCGTTTTGTCCAAGTGAACGTTTGTGCAAAATTTGAAGAAATACCCTCAATGTGTTCTTAAGATGTCACGTTCACAAGAATGAGACAGAAGACGTCACAGTGACCTTGATCTTGAACCTCTGACCACCAAATTCTAATTGGCTCATCCTTGATTCCAAGTAAACTTTGTGCCAAATTTTAGGAAATTCTGTCAAGGTGTTCTTGAGATATCGCGTTCAAGAGAATGAGACTTAAAAGGTCACAGTGACCGTGACCTTTGACCACCAAAGTTTAATCAGTCCATCCTTGAGTCCAAGTGGACATTTGTGCAAAATTTCAAAAACTTCCCACAAGGCATTATATTAACGAGAATGAGATGGATGCAAGGTCACAGTTACCTTGACCTTTGGCCACCAAAATCTAATCAGTCCATCACTGAGTGATAGTGAACATTTGTACCAAATTTTAAATTCCCCACACAGTGTTCTTGAGATATTGTGTTCACACGAATGAGTCATGGTGAACTTGACGTTTGACCACCAAAATATAATCAGGTCATCATTGCATCCAAATGGGCATTTGTGCCAAATTTCAAGAACTTCCCACAAGGCATTCTTGAGATAATGCAATTAGAAGGATGAGATGGATGCAAGGTCACAGTGACCCTGACCTTTGACCACCAAAGTCTCATTGGTTCATCCTTGAGTCCAAAGTTGACGTTTGTGGCAGATTTGTAGAAATTCCCATAAGGTATTCTTGAGATATCATGTTCACGACAATGAGACAAAACCAAGGACAATGATCTTGACCTTTGACATCCAGATTTAAATCAGTTCATCATTGAGTCTAAATGGACGTTTGTGACAAATGTAAAGAACTTTCCTGCAAGGTGTTCTTGAGATAATATGTTAATGAGAATGAGACGAATGCAAGGTGACAATGACCCAGACCTTTGACCATTGAAATCTTTTCAGTTTGTCGATTAGTCCAGATGAATGTTTGTGCCAAAACTGAAAAAACTCTGTCAAGGTGTTCTTGAGACATTGTATTCACAAGAATGAGACAGGTGCAAGGTCACACTGAACTTGATCTTTGACCATCAAAATGTAATCAGCTAATCACCAAGTCCAAGTGGACATTTGTGCCAAACTTGAGTAAATTTCCTTAAGGCACTCTGAAGATATCACATTCACCAAATGAGATGGATGCGAGATCACAGTGACCTTGACCTTTCACCACCGAAATCTAATCAGTTCATCCTTGAATCTAAGTGGACGTTTGTGTCAAATTAGAAGAAATTCTGAATGAATGAACAACCTGAAAACATAAAAACATTGTAGACATTAACAGATAAAATGGGACATAAATAGATTTTTTTCTGTTTTAATTTGTTTCTTTATTTAATTTCCTTGATATCAATTCCCCGAATTATTTGTCTTACTTTTTATTTTTAAATTTATTTATTTGTTTTATTCATTTTTAAATGCATTTAAAATTTTTTTTATTTGAATTTTTTTTACCTATTTATCTCGTATTATTTTCCCTGTGCATTTCCCCCCATTAATTTCCCCAAACGTTTTTATTTCTGTATTATTTTCTTTACACATTTCTGTCCTTGTCATTTTGCCGCCATCACAGCCTCCATCCTGCTGATGTCACTGATGTTTCCTGCGGCGGCGTCCCTCCCTGCTCTGACACACACCAGTAAAGGTGCTGCTGTCCGTCTCACCTGCTGGTCACGGTGTGGCGGTCTTTCATCTCCGACCTCTCGAACCAGACATGAGGACACGATCTCACCATGGACCTCTGGATGACCCCCATCAGACCGCCGTGGATCTGACCCACCTGAGGACAGGACAGGAAGTGCAGAGCAGTGACATCATCGCTCTGAAACAGCTGATGAAAACCACACTGACCCATCTGCTGATGATGACGCTCACCATGGCGTAGCAGCCGTCGTTGGCCAGGATCACCACGTCGATGGGCGAGGTGTGGTTGGCGACGCAGATTCCTCCTTTCTGAGGTTTGTTTTCTCTGCGGACACAAGACACGTGAAAGGACACGTGACACTGGTGATAAATTAAACATGTGTAGTGACACGTGATGACGTTGACAAGTTCGAGTTGCACATGCTGAGGTGTCACTGACTTGTTGTGGTACTGGATGGTGGCCGACAGTCCTCTGGCACAGATCCTGTAACAGGTCAGATGGACCAACTCGCTCAGCCACTTCTTCACACTGACACAGGAAACAGATCATACATGTTAGATATGACATGTTTTATATCCTTTATAGATACACACTGAAACAGGAAGTAGATCATACATGTTAGATATGACATGTTTTATAACTTATAAACAGCAACTTCTTCACACCTGATGCCAATGATTCAACGTGTTGCTGTGTTGCTGTGAGTTGTTGATGTGTAACTGTGTCTTGTCACTTTTGCTTGTTGCTGTGACTTCCTGCTCTGTTGCTATGTTTTGTCGCTGTGACTTGTTGCTGTGTAGCTGTGACTTGTTGCTGTGTAGCTGTGACTTGTTGCTGTGACTTGTTGCTGTGTTGCTGTGCCTCATTGCTGTGTTGCCGTACCTGCTCTCAGGCAGAAACCCAACCAGAACCGTCCCGATGACGAGCCACGAGAGGCCGATGAGAGCCAGAGTTAACCTGCAGCAGCAGCAAAGAGGAGACGTGTTCTCTGACGTTAAAGGGTCATTCTGCTGTTTTACAAACTGTTGTCTCATGTTTGAGTTCCTCCAGTAACACCACAGCGCCCAGTGAGCAGTGAGCACCAACTGGTTTTGGTTCTATAACAGATTCTGACACACTGCACCAGTGTGTTCTAACCAGCGAGTCGGCTCTGACCTGAGAGGGAAGAGGATGCAGTAGCGCACGAAGACGCCGATCCCCCAGATGATGGTGAGGCGGAGGCTGATGTAGCGGAAGTTCTGGTTGGTTCTGGTGAGCAGGTTCCAGGAGGCCAGCTCCTCGGAGGAGAAGCGTTGGGTCACCTGGTCGTCCACGATGCTCTCCACGCCTTTCTTGCAGAAGTAGAAGACGTCGCTCAGAGAGAACTCTCCCTCCGCCGGCGAGCCGGAGCTCCGCAGCTGCCCCATCTCCTCCTCCATCGACCCCCCCGCTCGCTCAATGATCCCTGAGACACAATCACAACACTGAGGGTCATCAATGGATCAATACGTCAGCTGATTGGAGCTCGCTGCAGGTAGGTGAGTCACCTGATCAGTGATCGGTGATGTCAGAGATACATTTGATCGTTTGTGGCACCAAACCTGGGTGTTTACAGTGGAACATCACAACATTTCTAGCGGCGTTTGATCCACTGATCCTGCGTGTTTTTCATCGACACATCGCTGTGTTTGCCAGCGACATTTATGGCACTGAACCTGGATTTTTTTAACCAAACCAGGGTGTTTCCCAGCTGTGTTTTAACCACCGAATCCTGGGTGATTTTCATTGACACATCGTAGCGTTTCCTAGTGAGTATTTGTGGAATTTAACCCAGACGTTTTAACCAAATCTGTATTTATAGTGGAACATCACAGCGTTTCCCAGCAGCATTTTTGGCACCAATTCTGGGTGTTTTTTTTATCAAATCTTGGTGTTTTTAGCGGCACATCATGGCGTTTGCTATCGACACATTTGGCACCAAACTATTGTTGTTTTTTTAACAAACCTGGGTGTTTTTTACTGACACATCGCGCTTCCCAGTGACGTTTTAGCCACAGAACCTTGGTGGTTTTAGTGGAAAACTGCAGTGTTTGGCAGCGATATCTGTGGCAATGAACCTGGGTGTTTATAGTGGAACATCACAGTGTTTCTCTGCGGCATTTTGGGCACCAATTCTGGGTGTTTTTCATCGACACATTTTGGTTTTTCCCAGCAATGTTTGTGACACTGAACCTCGTGTTTTTAACAAAACCTGGGTGTTTTTAGTCGAACATCGCAGCGTTTTTCAACGACATTTGAGCCACTGAATCTGGTCTTTTTTCATCGACAGATTATGGTGTTTTCCAGGAACATTTGTGACATTGGGCCTGGATGTTTTTTAGCAAACCAGGGTGTTTTTAGCAGCACATCGCAGCGCCTCCATGCTGTGTTCTAGCCACTAAATCCCGGGTGTTTTTCATCGACACGTCATAGCATTTTCCAGGAGCATTTGTGATTCCTAACCCGGGTGTTTTTAACTGAACATAAGTATTTTTAGTGGCACATCGCAGTGTTTGAGCCACAAAACCTGGGTGTTCTTCAGCAACCCGTCCCTGCTTTTCCAGCAGCTTTTGTGCCACTTGACGTGGTTAGTGATCTTTTTCTAACCACAACCAAATGTGGTTTTTGTGCCTCAACCTAACCACACATAACCACAGCATATTTGAGAAATGTGGAGTTTCTGCTTACCCCCCACGTAATAAGTACAAATGTAACAAATCTGCAGTTTGTAGAAACTTTTCTCTGGCGACTGTTTTTGCAGCTACAGTCTGTATCCAGATTTCTGTGCACACTGGTAACTTAGGATAAGATTAAACTTAAGATGAATGTGTTCTGAGGGAAGTTGTTTTGCAGCAGCTGCAGTGCAAAGAAGAAAAAGTGTAAATAATACAAAATACAAACAAGATAAAGATGGTGCAAAAACGAAAAGTACACAATATCAGAAATGTAAACAGGAAACAGGTCTGGTACACAGGGTGGTGTAATGTGTACACATGACTCATTAACTAGTGCTAAAACAGAAGCTCTGAGTATTTAAAGAAATAAAACTTAAGATCATCAGCTGCTCAAAGGTTTTTTATTAATAATATAAACGCTTGTTTCTCTGATGGGAACTCTGTGTGAAGCTTGAAATGAGATTATACGGCGCTGCAGCAGAGGAACAGTGTGCGTTATGTTCAAACAGAAACAGTCTGAGCATCACGAGGACGCTGACCTCGAACTGATGTTTAACCCTTTCATGTACGGTGACGGTTTCCTCAGCCTGAAGGATGTTTGTTTCAAAATTAAAGAAATTCCATCAAGGCCTTCTTGACCTTAAAATGGTGAAAATATTCTAAATATGTCTTATAGTTAGACTAATATTGATTTATTTGTAGGCTGCTGCCCCCGTCCACAGCAGTGCACTGCTTAGCTTCCCTGTCAGTACTCCTGTCTGCTTCTCCAAACTGGGGGCGAGCCGACTGTCATGGACTGTAGGGAACACACTGGCTAAGGTTAAGTACCTCATGTAACCCCACTTAAAAAAATCTGAACTGTCCCTTTAAGGACTTCAGTTATTTGAGGAGTTCATGACATTGTGAGTTTTCTACCTTCCTGCTTCACGTGCGTCCTCGATTGTTTCTGAATGTCGTCTGCGTGGACAGATTACGGTGCTTATATGTTTATGTAAGAGGACTTTCTGTTCAGTATGTGTGGACTGCATGAGTGTGTAATGAGAGTCAGACTGCAGCTGGTTAAAGGGTTAAACATGGAGTACACACACACACGCACACGCACACACACACACACACACACACACACACACACTGAGCGTCAGTGTTTCACAGTGAACTCCATGTTGGCTCAACTCTGCTGTTTGACTACAGTTATGCAATCTGTTGTTGCATCATCATCCTGAGACCAGGCGTGTGCTTTTCATGCTGCACCCCGACACCAGACGCCAAACTGGCCAATAGGGAGGCCACACACACACACACACACACACACACACACACACACACACACACACACACACACACGGAGCATCACATGACCTCTGTCTACAGCTGAAACAAATCCCTCACACAGCACGACGCAACGTCCTGAGACACCAACGAGGAAGTCGAGCTGCTGCTTCAACACTTCACTCATGACTGACTCGTGTTTCACAGATCCTGAGTCTGTTTTATGCTTTTATTTATTTACTTTAACCAGAATTTAAAAGCCTCACCACACACCACGCCAAATGTGATTCCAAGTGGATGTTTGTGCCAAATTTGAAAAAAAAAATCCTCAAGGTGTTCTTGAGAGATCACAGTCACAATAAGAGAAGGATGTATGGTCAAAGTGACCTTGACCTTTGACCACCAAAATCTATTCAGTTCATTGTTAAGTCCAAGTGGATGTTTGTGCCAAATTTGAATAAATTCCCTCAAGGGGTTTGTGAGATATCACAGTCACAAGAATGAGATGAATGCAACGTCACACTGACCCTGACCTTTGACCTATGACCACCAAAGTCTGATCAACTCCTCGTTAAGTCCAAGTGGGTGTTTGTGCCAAACTGGGGGAAAAAAAACCCCCATAGTGTTGCTGAGGTCACAGTGACCCTGACCTTTGACCTATGACCACTAAAATCTAATCCGTTTGTCATTGCGTCTAAGTGGACGTTTATGCCAAAGTTTAAGAAATTCCCTTAAGACGTTCTTGAGATATCGCGTTCACGAGAATGAGACATGGTTAATGAAAACTGGCATCAATATAATTTTTTTATTAAATTATTTTATATTTCATGTATTTTTTATTTGTTGTCTTTTAGTTTTTACTAAATGTATTTTTTTTTATTTGACTTTGTTCCTTTTGTTAAATTTTATTAATTAATTGATTTTTTTTTCTCGTGGGCATTGCTCCGTAGTATCATATGTTGATTGATGACATTGTTTGATCATGTTAATTAAAGCTGGTTATGCTTTGTGCTGTTAGCTGATGAAGTGACTGACCGTTGGGCAGAGGCACGGGCACACTGGGCTGCTCCTGGCGTCCCCTCTGGATCCGCACCGTGGCCCACTACAAAGACAGTTATTTTCAGATGACCTCTGACACCATGCCCGCTGCTGCTGCTGCGGCGGCGGCACATTTCCTAACTGTCCAAACATGTGAAGTAAGAAGTGAAGAGGGCGACTACGCGCTCTCCTGAGGACAAACTGTCTGCAGCTGTTACCTCCAGGATCTGGACCAGGATCTGGATGTAGACCCCGGTGACCCCCAGAGAGAGGCCGAACATGGCGGGCAGCATGATGAGGAACACCACCACGAACATCCACGCCTGGAACACCACCACGGCCACAGACCACAGGTCCTCCATCGCTGACGGCTGAGGCGGCTACGACGCTGCAGCTCCGAGGTCACGCCATCACCTGTAAACACGTCACACGGCGCCAGAGTCAAATTAAGAGTCTGTCCGTCCACTTTGGTCCAGACTGAAACATGTCAACATCAGCTGGATGGATTGTGATGAAATCTGCTCCATCACACTAACTTTATCTTGTTAGACAAAACTGCTGTTTTTCTGGGGACAAAATTTACAGTTGAAAAAAGCTAATAAATCACAATATATTTTATCGCAATATTCAGCATATCGCAGCATATTTCAGATTTTCTATTGTGACTAAAGTATCGTGATGATATCGTATCATGATTCCCACCACTTATACGTCTCTGCCAGGTCAGTCTGCAGCTGATCCCGTCCAAAGCCTGATCACATTTTATGATTGAAACTTGTTTATTTATGATTAATAAAGTTTGTTAGGCAACAAATTTGACCAATTTCAGCAACAGGAACAAGTTGAGATGCTGTTAATAATTAGGAAGTACTCGTTTGAGGACATTGAACCTCATTATCACTGACAATATTTACTTTTTTATACTTATCGTATCCTACTGATCCCAAATAGCTAGAGAAATTAAAAATGCAGACAAGTTTGGGTCTCAGGAGAATATATAAATATCTTAAAGATAAATAAAATTTATCATTAGACATTACTGAGTAAAAAAAAAAACTATTTAAGCAATTTAAATGTTTATTTTTAAATATTCTGTAAAGCTAATTAGGCTGTAATTAAGCTCACATCCAACTTTATACTCAGACTGTGTTCATGTAAATACTACTACTTACACTGCTAAAATACAAGTACCTGTAAACTGTGCTCAGTTGGTGGAATATAAATAAATATGTTCAGTCGAGTATTAAAGTACAATTCTGTGAAAATTCACTTCCACTTTGTGTGACTTTATACTTTTACTCCACTTGATTCCTTTAAGGGAAATACTTACTTTATTTTAATTTCTATTTGATAGGGACGCTCCAGTTAACCAAAGTCCCAACACACAGTTTGGGACTGATGTCCTGCACACAGAGTTTAGAGCTCTTGCTGATTTTCAACTTTTGTCCTTAGTTGGGTTTTAACATGTCGACCTAACATGTTGTTAGAAATATACAGTTTAAAACATCATAAAACTACAATAACATATAAACATACAAGGCACAATAAAAGACATAAACCATATTCCACACACAATATACAAACCACAGTACATTTTTATGAAAATATACAAATTCAAGTGTTGATAAAAAAGAAATGGAATAAGAAGAAAAAACAGCAGGTCTGTTCTTTAGTCTCGTGTAAATACTGTTTACATATTCATAGAACAAATTATTCTGTGGTTCTTGAAAGATTAGTGAACATGATCAAAAATGCTGCCGGTGGCTGAAATTTTAAAAATAATACTCAAGCAGAGAAAATGTTAATAAATAATATAGATTCCTTCATTTTACTTCTCATGACAGAGGATAGTTTGGCATTGATGAGCACTGTTATAGAGGTGGTATCTATTACAAAACTTATTTAATGTTTTCGTCTTAAAAAACTAAAAAAGTTACACGTTTTTTAAAATCATTTTTTCCCCTGAAACCCGACTGATAACTACAGGGACAAATACACCAATATATAAATCAGTGTTGGGCTCGTTACTCTAAAAATGTTGTATATTACATATTACTCTTTTCAAAAGTAATTATATTATAATATTAGTTATTATGTTACTTATTCAGTCCCTCCAGAAAATCGCGATCTTGCGATCACAATAATTAACGCAAATTTCCACGAAAGTCCGCAATATTTGCGGGGGCTTGCAATTTTTCCAAAGTCTCGCGATTTGTCCGCATTTTCCAGCTGACTGGAAGTCGACGTCATTTGAAACGTCATCAGACGTGTCATCAAATGGCGCTAATGTCACTGCAGTATGGAGAAACGCTCTCACCTGCCGACAAAAATAACCGCAAAAGACCGCGCAAAACAGTTCCCCGATGTTTTGCACGAAAGTGGGGGGAAACATTTGCAGCTGTTTTTGGAATACTCACTATGATTATTACATCACTTATTTTTTGGAGACACTAGTTTAAATAAATCACTTTTTATTTCTCCTGACTTGCAATTTTTGTCATTTGCTGCAATTTCCTGCAAAAAATCACATAAAAATGCTGCAATTTTTATCACAATTTTTGACAAAGTTGGCAGCAAATTCAGGGGGTTTCTTTGCTGCAAGATCCTGGAGGGACTGCTCAGTACTCCCTGCCAACAGTAATTTGTTACGGTACCCATTATGTTAGTTTTCCATTATACAACATTAAATTAGTATTTGCATATCTCCCCGAAATTCAGATGTGTCTCTATGTAAATGATGTTCATTACTAAAATGAGTCCGCTGATGTGATTGCTGTATTTCAAGTCAGTAGTGACATGATGACAAAAGTAATGTTGTACCAAGTTGTTTGGTTTTGGAGTATTTTGTGATGTTATTACTGAAATGTCATCAGTAATTAGTTACACTACTCGTTACTGGAAAATGTAATATTATTACGTTGATACAAATATAATACAATTACAACAAGCTGTAAAAATGAAGGGGATGCCGATTTCAAGCCGACACCTTAAGCTGTGTTTAATTTAGCAGAGACTGTTGAAAGATGTTTTGATGATGAGCAACTCACACAAGAGTAGAAAGTGTCACCACCAACCCCGGTCTCCCCTACTTTTACTTTAATTTTAAATGCAGGACTTTAACACAGTTTTATTTGTACTTCCACTAAAGAACAGGATCTGGAAACTTCTTCACTGGCAGTTTGAAGTAGTTGAGTAAATGTTGCTGAAAACTTCTGCTGTGCGCAGGAAAGAACAGGCTGAGCCGTTAGTCCGAGTCCGTGCACTGCAGAGTAAACAACACTGACACAAACAACAATAAACATGTTTATATGTGTGTAAATAAATACCTGAGAGTGTGAGATAGTCCCCGCGGTGTTAAATGTCCCGATCCAGCACACAAACTGTCTCTGTCTGTCTCTAAATGTGTCTTATGTCCCAATGTGAAGCCAAGTCAGTGGAGAGTTTAAGCCCCGCCCCCTCCGTTAGCTCAGCCTCAAAATGGCGGACTGCGTCTGGAAAACGCAGACTTTTTTCCTGCGGCTGTTTCGCGCCTCGGTGACGCTGCTGAGTTCATCCGTCAGTGTCGTCAAGAAGCAGCATGGCGGAGCCGACCGTCCGGATGTCTGGGATTGTTTTAGCTTCTCTCATGTTCCAGCACGTCAACAGTGACTCCGACGTGGTGAGAAAAACATTCACACTTCTTTAAAATCTACGTTTTTTAAATGGACCCTGGTGGGCAGGTGGTTTGACTGGTGGAGGAGGACAGCTAGCAAACAGCTCAAGTGTCCCAGCGTTGTTGACAAACTTTTTAAACTGATTAGTTTTTGTTTATTAGTGTGATTGTTGTTCTGTTTATGCTCTGAAGAAGTGTTTGTTGTTTTAGTGGAGCTCAAACTCCCGCCAACTTTTTTAAAAACCAAGCTAAGAGTCAACAGTCCTCGTGCACCAGACTCCGTTCAAAAAACTTCAAATTTAACATGACGCCGCTTGTGTACACACATACACACCCTGTGAGATATGACTAAATACATATTAAACGTCAGAAGGGTCTGCTGGTAAATTCGGCACATGTTTAATCCAACAAGCGGTTTTATTTGGGTCTAATTTCAACATATACAACTGGAGTCCAGTTACCGCCCACTGCTGTGTTATGATGGAACTACTGGCCACCGTTGTTCAACCATATAATCTGAATTTTAAATATATTTAAGATGACTTTAGTCAGGATTTTAGCTGTATCTGCTTTTATATAGCTATATCTGCTATATATTTTTCAATTATTATTATTTTTACTTTTTGTTTGGGCTGTAACTAATGTGACTGCCATCACACTGACACTGTCTCCCTGTGTAAAGAATTTATTTTGAATAGTTGTGTTGGTTCCTTTTATCTGGAACAGCTCTGGGTGGGAGAAAAAATCGATACGGCATTGTATCACGATATTGTTGTGTGGCAATATCGTATCATCACAAAGTATTGTTTTTTTTTTGTTATATTGATTATTAATATTACAAATTAAACTTTAGGTAGCCTGTTAGTGTAATATAATTGGTTTTTTTTTAGCCCACTAGATACATTTTGCTGCAGTTGAAAATAAGGTAATAAATTGCAATACATTTTATCACGATACTCAGTATATCACATATAACATATTAAAAATGGCAATAATATTGTATCGTGCATCCTCTGGTGATTCCCACAGCTTACATAAAAAAATAAAATAAATACATAAATGTATAATATATGATAATAATAATAATAATAATAAGAAATACGTATAAAATTATATCTCTGGAAAGAAATAGTTTTGTTGGTCTCTTTGTCAGACAAAAGAGACATTTGAAGATTTGATTACTTAACTTTAACATTTTTCTCTATTTTCTGTCATTATAATTCCATCAGTTATTTCATTAATTAAAAAAATAAACTGCAGATGACTCACTAATGAAGACAATCATTAGCTGTAGACCTTATTGAGTAAAAAAAAGTATTCAAGCAGTTTAAATTTGTGTTTTTAAACATTCTGCGGAGCTAATTACATCCAACTTTATCTACATACATATGTATGTATACATAAAATAATATCTCAGTAAAATAATTGAGAGTTTTTTGAGAGACATTTGAAGATTTGATTATTTTAACATTTTTCTGCATTTTCAGATGTTATTAAAACAACAATTAATCAGTTAATTGTGAAAATAATGAAACAATAATTAATTGCAGACCTGCAAAGAAAAAAGTGTTTAAGCAATTTATATGTTTTCTTTTTTTAAACTAAATTAACCAACTGAAAACTTTATCTTAGTGGATCAAACTTATGTTGACAGACTTTTCCTTTGGGGACTTAATTTACAGTTGAGAAAAGGTAATAAATTGCAATATATTTTATCCCGATAAATCAGCATATAATAGCCATATTATTAAAATGGCAATAATATTGTATCTGGGATCCTCTGGTGAGTCCCACCCCAAGGAACAGCCTTCCAAAAACTAGAAGCTTGCTCTAACTTTAACCCTGTTTTTCTGTTTTCCTTTTATTAAGCTAAACATGCAGGTAATCATCTCTCTGTTTATTCATATCTCTCACTGCACTGTCATTTTATTTCCCCGTTTAGTCTGCTTTTTTCATTTGTTTGTAGTATTTTTTAAAAATATAGCTGCACACAGTGACTCCTGCTTCCTGTTCGAGACAGCGTGGATCATTTAAACTTTCTATGTCACCTTCATTAAAAATAACCAACAGATTTTGACATGATCGGACAGACACTCGTCTATTAACGTCCAAATATCTGCAGGGCCACGCCCTTCTGTGGCAACACTGTTGCCCCCTATTGGTCAGTTGCGGAAACATTTTCGGGGCATGCTTCATTGCCCTCAGTGAAAATTTCCACCAAGTTTAGTGACATTTGGACAAACTGTCATTGATTTATGGAAACATTTTGTTCAGAGCTGGTGGCGCCCCCTGTTGAGTGATTACAAAATAATTTAACACACGTGGTTCCTCATTATTATTCAACATATCCTGACAGTTTTGTGGTGATTGTCTCAACAGTTATGGAGTTAGGTCTGTTTATGTGCTGAGCCACGCCCCTTTTAAAAGTTCATTGGTCAATATTTTGGATACACAACGAGGTATCAACAAGCTTTTGATAAGCTTGGTTTAGTGATGATTCACAGAAAATTTGATATGAATCGGGCCTACGATTAAAGAGTGAATGTCAAAAATGTGTTTTTAAAAAAAATTCAAGATGGTCGAAAATCTGTTGAGGCGGACCTCAGTGGTTCTTGAGCAAACAGCTCAGGTCAAAAACACACTATAATAATTTTATCCAGCATGTAATCACAGTGTTTAAAAGACCGGGCCCTGATTCTTCTTCGTGTGTCGTCACTCTGCAGGAAGGTCTGATCCTCGGAGAGAGTAAATTTGAGGAGCAGATCACCATCAGCGACTCTCAGGCCGATCACATTCACATTGAGGAAATCTACAGTGAGTCAAATATCGACCTCACGATGATGCATCACGTCTTCACGGTCACATTATGACACATCTTTATTTCTTTTAACAGACATCCAGAAGCACATCGCCTGCCACAAACTCAACCAGTGAGTACAGCAGAGATTTAATGTCTGTAATATGACATTTAACATCAGTCGCATCACGTCCTGATCTCTGTGTTTGTAGCTTCTACGACAGTGTAGGAGAGGTGAACGTGGACGCTGTGAAGAAACTCCTGGCCGACAACAAGCAGGTAAAACATGTAAAGGATTTAACCGTGGCGTTTAAACGTGTCGTAACCGTGTGTGTGTGTGTGTGTGTGTTTAACCCTGGCAGGAGAGTGTGATCGGCTGGTACAGACAGCGCAGGAACTCAGACCAGCAGATGACGTTCAGGGAAAAGATCGTCCACGAGAGGCTGAAGACGTCTCTGTCCAACCCTCACATGATCTTTGTGCTGCTGACGCCCAGCAGGGTGACGGCTACAGGCTCCACCCACAGGATGGAGTACGCTGCCTTCATCTCACGCAGCAGGTAAAACCAAACTGAGACCAAAACATGTCACACGGGAAGATCTTCAGATTTTATCTTATTTTAAAGTGAATATCTGTGAGTGTTAAACTGATGGTGGGACAAAACAAGACGTGTGAGGACGTCACTTTGGATGTTGGTCAGTGTTTCCTCTCACACCGCTGCTATAAAATCTCCCCATATGCAGTTAACACGCCATCTCCAGTTTAAGCAGCCAGAGTCAGGGACAAGCACGGATTATAAATTGAGTCACCCGTGATAAAGCTGGATTTATACTTGTGTGGTGGTGCTGCAGTTACACCTCCAAAACACTAGTTGGCGGTGGGGTTTCTGTGAAGTGCTGTAAAGTTTAGTTGACTCAAAACACACATTAAACACACATTAAACACACATTAAACATGGCTTCATAGAGACAGTTTCAAACACCAATCAGCTTCACTATAACTGGCAGCATTCACAGACAAACACTTGTCTTTATCTGGACACATTTTCCCCACAAATACAACATGCTAATGTTATTAGCACAAGCCTATGGCATTTTCCATTGTATAAATGAGCCTAGCAGCTAGCAGAGATTTCCTCTGCTCATATTTCAGCCAGGATAAATCACACACAGTGTGTGGAGGCTTTATTGTCTTCACAGTTTATTGTTTCTTATCTGTGAAATTAAAGTCAATCAAAGTTTTAATCTTGTAATCTTTTAAATGTAGTTTTGGGAGAAACTTGAATAAATCAGCTGTTTGAAGGAGAAATGTGTCTTCACATTTATATAAAACAGATATTAGAGAGGGACTTATGATGTATATCCTCCTGAGACCTGAACTTGTGTTTGGTATACATTTTGAATTTCTCCTAGTTATTTGAAGTCAGTAGGTCAGTGATGGCGATGTAATGAAACCTCATGTGTCCCGAAGGCACTTCATGAACGTTCCCGTGTCGGTCAACAACCTGGGTTTACTGGAGCAGCTGGCGTACTGGAAGGTGTCGGCTCCTTGTTCTGCGGCGGGTTATAACGTCACCATGAAGAAACACAGGTACAACCCCCTCACGGTGAAGAACAGGTGTACAGCACGGATCACAGTTAGGGCCCCATTTTTTTGTTAAATTAAAGGCACTGTTTAAATTCTCATCTGTGATAGTGCCCACAATAGTGACTTTTTAATTCATTATTTACTATTTTAGTTGTTGACCTGTGCGTCTGTTCTCACTGCAGTATCACAGTGTGTTTGTGTCTCTGTGTCCAGCTCTAAATTCTTCTCGTCCAACGGGCTGCTGAGGGAAGTGAACGACGTGAACACCATGAACGACTCTCTGCAGACGGAGCTGCAGGTGAGGAGCAGTGTGTGTGTGTGTGTGTGTGTGTGTGTGTGTTTTAACTTCCTGTCGCGTCACACACTCAGTGTTTGTGTTTCTGCGTCGGATAGAAAGCATGCAGGGAGGTGGAGGAGAGCGAACGTCTGGTGGAGACACTGCAGGCCGATGTTTCGGCTCTCAGGAGGAAACTCAGTGAGAAGCAGCAGCAGAGCGGAGCAGGTAAAGGTACGCTGGTCTGTTTTCACTTATTCAGGTAAATAAACTGTGATGGAGACAATTCATCAGTGAGATGATGCTCAGAAATTAATCTGCAGATGTTCTAATAATTGGTTCCTTTTATATTATCTTTGTGTTTAATTAGATCTCGTTCTCCAACAGTGCTCACTAAATATGTGTAATAAGGGAGAGATCACACAAGTAAAAACATTAGAATCAGCTTACAATAAAGATAAAATAAAATAAAACATTTAAAAATGAAATCAATGTAGAGGCGTATATGTGGCAACAAATATAAAAATTTAATTAGTTTTTGAACTAATATATTTTTATTAACATTTAGGTTTACATTGAATATTTAACATTAAGATTTATTATGTAATAATATTTAGACTCAACATTTAGATGTAGAATTAATATTTACCATTTAGCATCTAACATTTAGAAGTGGATTTAATATAAAATATTGAAGTTTAATATTTAACATTTAACTTATATTTAACATTTAACTTATATTTAACATTTAGACTTGAACATTTAGATTTAACATTCAGATATAGATTTAACATTTAGAATTTAGATTTAATATTTATGTTTTACGTATTCCACATTGGTCGTAATTACATGACATGTTTTTCATTAATTTTTGTTTCAAATGTGAGAAAAATTAACCAACATTTAAAATATATCTATAGCTAGAAAATTGTAACTAAATTTTTACGTTCAGTGCTCCAGATTCATGACAAGTAAAGATATCAGAGGTTTTAACAGCTGTAAGAACAGGAAGTTAAAGTATAAAAACTAAAGCATCAGTGTTTCGTCAGAACAATAGAAACGCAGTTTCAGTCTTCATCAGTTGTTGTTGTTGTTTCAGCTGCGGACAACGACCGACCTGAACAGAAGAACAACCTGCGGCTCCACGACGCCGTCAGAGCTCTGTTCGCCGGCTCGCCTCTGTTCCACACTCAGACTGTGACCCTGGAGGCGTTCCCTGTTCCCGACAACTGCTGCAGCTCCGAGCAGGAAGAGGAAGAAGACGTTTCCACAACGACACTGAAACACTCGGACACAACAAACACTCAGGAAACACTCTCCTCGCTGCAGCCCGGCAGGACAAACTGTCGGAAGAGGCTGAAGGAAATGGCGCCGGCGGGGAGGGAGAGTAAACGCAGGAAGAGCAGATCTTGATGTGAGAGGACAGTCAATAGTAAGTTATGTTGGTGATGCGTTCATGGGACCAGACCGTCGTTACATCAGTTCCTACTGGTTGTTCACTTATTTTAACGTGACTAAAGGAGCAACAGCAGCTCTGACGACAAACGGTTAACGACACAAACGTGTGCAGATGTTTTGATACGTTTTGAGAATTGTTTAAAGATGATAAAGACTTTTGTTAAAAACTGTCAGTCTTTAATTTAATGTGTGAAACAGGCTGAGAGTCTACAGACACGCTAACATCAGCATGCTAACATTTGAAGCCAGTTTTCATGGTGGCCAAACATGGAATTACAACTTCTGGGTCCATCACGTGATGTCATGTGATCGAGAAGGTATACCTGTAACTTCACCTGGAGCAGCTACACAACCTGTCTCCTAGCTACATGACTCGTCCACCGTACCTACATGTCAGTCCACGATTAGCTTCTTCACTCCTCGGCCCAAAAGCAGAAGTCCCGCCAAAATTGCTTGTTTAGCAATTAGCTAGCTATGAAGTATTGCATTAAAACAGACGGTGAAGGGTTAGGGTACCGGGAAGGCTACATCTTGTTACTTGTGCTAATAGCAGATTAGCGACTAGCTAACGTTAGCTACAAAGTATCCCATTAAAAGACAGGCTGCTGAGGTTAGGATAAGGGTAATGGAAAGGTTACATCTAGTCTATGCTAACGCTAAGGTAGCAATTCGCTAATGTTAGCGAACATTAAAAGGTGGTTATGGTTGGGATTAAGGGTTATAGGAGGGCTACAATGCTAAATTAGTAATTAGGTAGCTACTACGTATTAAATTAAAAGAGAGACGGTTACGATCAAGACAAGTGTAACAGGAAGGCTAAATTTTCTTACTTAAGCTAATGCTAAGCTAGCGATTAACTAAAAAGTATTACATTAACAGAGAGGCGGGGTTAGGATAACGGGAAATATGAAGACTGTATCTCATTACCTATGCTAATCTTAAGTTAACATTTAACTAACTTCAGCTATGAAGTATTACGTTAAAAAAGAGGCGGTTAGGGTAAAGGTAAAGAGAAGGCTACATCTTGTTACTTATGCGAATGCTAATTTAGTCATTAGCTAATGTTAGCTATGAAGTATTCCGTTAACAGAGAGGTGGTTACGGTTAGAATAAGGATGATAGGAAGGCTACATCTCGTTACTTCTGCTAATCCTAAATACGTGATTAGCTAACATAGTTATTAATTATAACGTCATAAGAGATGCAGTTAATGTTAGGATTAAGGTTAAGGGAAGGCTACATCTCATTACTCATGCTAACGGTAAGTTAGCGATAAGCTAACGTTAGCTGTGAGGTATTAATACGGCCCCCTGGTCACATAAAATTAAAACCTGCTGATGAACAAATGTAAAGTTTCTTTATCGTAGCTCCACGTTACAGACGGACAGCAGACACACAGATCTCAGTACAGACAGATTTAATAACAAATAATGACAGACTGCACAAACGCTGATCTCTAACCCTGCTGTTTGACACCACAGATGTTTGGATCCCTCATGAACTGTGGATGTTTGTGGGTCACTGACATGAAACCTGGAGGGAGACACAGACAGAAAGAACGCTGTGAGCGTGGCTGCTGTTCTGGAGGTTTCCCAGAATCCTCAGAGACCATTGAAATGAGATATCCAGGGGTTTAAACGTCACTTTAAAGAAGACGTACCCATTGAGTGAGCTTTCTTTATGGCTTTAGAGACTTCCTTTTGTTTCCGTCCACACAGTCCTGAAACACAAACAGACGTCAGTCAACCTGAGAACAGACTGAGTCTCCTCCAGTCTCATGTTCAGCTGCTCACCTGTGATGTGTCGGCCGTAAATCCTGCCGGTGTGAGGCGAGACGAACTGAGACAGCAGCTGGAGACAGACAGGAACAGGAAATACATTTAGTGATGTTCAGCACTTTGGAGGAACACAGTTTAGTTATCTTGTGGGAACAAGTTATTTATTCTCTGTGCCAAAAAAAAAAAAAGTCACCTTTTGGGACCTTGGAGGTTTCATATCTTCTTATCTACCTCAAGTCCTGAAAAGTGTTTGTTTGTTTTTTCAATCTTATGTGCACAAATTATCTTTTGGGAATTATTTATTTATTTTGTGTGCACAACATAAACAATATCACCTTTTAGGACGTATTTTTCAATGCTGTGGAGCCCCTCAAGTCTCGAAAGGTGACATTTTTTATCTTGTGCACACTGTTCATATATCTTGTGGGAACAAATTATTTATCTTTCACAAACAAGTTATTTATTTTGTGCACAAAAGAAGACAAAAAAGAAATAATACCACCTTTCAGGACTTTAGGGGACTCCATGTTTCCCAAAGCTACAGAGTGTTTGTTCTTTTTGTTTTCCATTCTTATTTGCACACGTTAATTATCTTGTGGGTACAAGTTATCTAGTGCAAATAAAACATATCTCCTTTAGGACTCCGTACAGACCAACCCATCGGTTCTCACTAAAGCCTCAGCTCTTGTAACTCTGAAACATGACCTCAGAAAACATTTTAATCTCACCTGAACTGAACCATCTGAATTATAACTGGACGTCTCTGAGTAATCCTGGTTCTAGCGTGAATGTGCTGACGTTTCAACAAATTCAACACAGCAAACACTCACCTGAAATCACTGAGCACTCAGACGTAATATCACTCAGTGTAAGAGCTGCAGCTGTTTCACTCACCTGAATATTTTTGTAGTCCACTGTGACGTTGCAGAGGAGGCATCCTTTCTCTGGCTCTTTATACGGGTTTTCCATTTTAACAAGCTTTAAACACGGAGATAAAATCACAGTAATTTAACTGTATTATTATTGATGATATATAACTAATAGTCAATGTAATTATTTTCATGCAGTAAGTCAAGTACTGAAGTACAATTTAGAGGTACTTGTAGTTTACTTGAGTTTTTCCATGTCACTTTATACTGATTTATCTTTACTGTATTTTTATTCTTTATTTTGATGCTTATAATTTCCTCCTGTTACATAAGCACCATTGTGTTTGTAGGATCTTAGTGTTACAGAGTGTTTCCACACTGTGGTATTACGGTATAAATTTAGAGCACAGATACAGAATAAAGTACCCACCATGTCCTCTTTCTGTTGGACTACATTTGAAGCTGCACAGACTCTTCTCAAACCTGCAGGAGCACATTCACACTTTCAAAACAGCTCATCAGCTCCATGGCTAACGTTAGCATTAGCAACATAATGTGTCTCACACTGAATTAAACTTAAAATTAAAACAACAAGAGACAATTTACGTTACACTGAATAAACTCTATGACACATTTAAACATGTAAATCATTTCTGCAGTCTTACCTGTGTTCCCATGTTGTGATAAAACAGGTTTTAGCCTCTGTAACCCTCTCACAGCGAGCATTTTGACCTGATACCGGACAGGAAGTTGTCCACCGTGACTTCCGGTGCGTCGAGTTCTCTAGCTATTAGTTCCTACCGCTCATAAAGTTATCGCTTGTTGATTGGAGGTCATACTTAAAATGTAGCTTAATGTGTTTTGATACAATCTTACATCAATAAGCGATATTTAATTTTCTCTTCGTGTTCGTACATATTTTTTATGTAGATGCAATTTGATATTTTTTCTCCGGAAATCAATAAATGTTACCCCCTTCAAAGATATATCAAGACAAGAAACTACTCGCCCCGGAATACGTGAAGGCGTCGCATTGCCATATCTTATTTCTTAAATAAAGACAGTGATAATACATTCATTGTCTCATCAGGTAACATATGTCACCGCTCACTAAAGTCCGTTTGGACTTTCACTGTTTTTAACCCACAGTCACACGTTAAAGACTTTAACGCCACGAGTTAATGAACATATAGTATGAATTGGCAGAAAATGAACGCAGATTAAATAAACGTGTTATGCAGTAGTTATCTTTATCTTTACGTTGGATAACTTTTCTGTAGTTTACAATTATTAAACTAGTAAAAGTAAGAAAATCTCTGTCAGCACAGTTAGCCGGTATTGAACCATTCACCAAAGTCCATATGGATTTTCACTGTTTTAACCCACAGTAATATATTCAAACATTTTTTCTACCGTTGTAGAAATGAGTATGAATAGGCAGAACATAACGCGGATTGAACAAGTGTGTTGTGTGGTAGTTATCGGCTTTATTTGGGGTAACTCATTAATAGTTTATAATAGCTAAACTAGTAAAAATGAAGGAAACGATCTTGGTTAGTTCTGCTAGCTGGTTACCCGTTAATACGAAGACGTGTTAAACTTTTTCATCGCGATATAAGGATGATAAAGTATGAAATTGACAGAAAATGGCGCCGATTTAACAAGTTTATTATGTCGTCCTTATCGGCTTTATTTTGGTAACTTATTACAATAGCTGAAATAGTAAAATTGAGAAATGTTTGGTTAGCTGTGCTAGCTAGTTAAAGGATATTGGTACCACGATTAAAAAGGACGAAGTATGAATTGGCAGAAAATGGCGCCGATTAAACAAGTGTGTCATGTAGTAGTCATTGGCTTCATTTGAAATAACTTACATATAGTTTACAATAGTTTAAGAAGTAAAAGTAAGAAAATCTCAGTTAGCTCCGCTAGCTAGTTAACCGGTGAAGCGGAAACGGAAATGGAAGCGGGATTTCTCTCTTGCTCTGACGTTGCTGTTGACAGATTTCAAATGTGATGCTCGCCGAGCTGTTGAAGCCTCGCGCTGAAAGAAGCTGAGGTGACAGAGTTAGCAAAGATATGTCTTTAAATTATCATGGCGGCAGACATTTAAAGGCGTTTGAGATGAATGTGTAATGTTGAAAGAGACCAGTTAGCTCGCTGAAGGGACCAATTAGGGAGTCAGAGTGCCAGCAGTAAGCTAGGTGAACTGATGCTACCTGACCACGAGCCGTTGGTGAACTTTGGCTGTTACATCTTAAAGATAATAAGTTCAGTCTAAAGTCTGTCACAGTCTCCTGTCTGTCAGGTTTCTTTGTGTTCCTGTTTCATTGAGGTTTGCTGTTTAACATGCAGCATCAGGCTGAAACACCTGGACAGGTATGAACGTTGCTGGGTGGCAGGAACTCAGAATAAAAAGAGTCTGCCCGAGGAAGAGGACGAGAGACAGCCTGAAGACTCACCTGACACCTGTCAGGAAGAGAGGAGGAGGAGGAGGAGGTACCTGCCTACAGCAATGTCCCCAACCCTGGAGGCTCAGCAGCATCATGGCTGATACACAGGCTGTTGAGGTTTGTTATTTCACACACACACACACACACACACACACACACACACACACACACACACACACTGACCTACAGCTCAAACTGTTAGTTTTTAATAACAAAAATAACCTGGATAATCTGTAAAATGTCATTTTCTAAAGCAAATTTGCCTCATAAATGTGAATATTTGTCAGATTTCTTTGTTTTCTATGGTAATAAACTGAATATTTTCAGGTTTAATAGATTTTATGAGACAAAAAAATACATTTTAATATGTCAACCTGAATCCCCTGACAATTTATAGACCAAACAGCTAATAAAGGACGTAAATGGTGGGTTAAATCACTGGTTCTCAACCTGGGGGTTGCGAAAGCTTTGTGGAGGATCGTGAAGCCTTTCTTGATCTTTATTCCTACCTGAGCACCAACTGGTCGAGGACCATGCTGAAATCGATCTTTCTGAGGGTTTGAAAACTCACGAAATTTTGCAAATGAATCAGAACTGGAAAATTTGATATTTTAGGGGTTTCATATTTTGGTGTGAAAAAAAATGACTTAATGCCTCCTAGAACATTTCAACAAAGGGTACGAAAACTGGCCTTCACATGTCACATCCCAAGACTTAGAACAAGTCTCTCCATTTTGAATTAATTTTTAGGGCATTTTTTGCCATTTCGAGGCGGATTATTTCAACAAACAAGTATTTGCCTGATCAACTTCAAATCTGGGCAGAATAATCTACAGACCTCGTCTGTGCCGAACACATCTACACTTCATGACTGACTCATACGTCGTGTATGACTGTGTGATGTGATTTTTTGCGTAAGTTTGAATGCTAGAAAATTTTTGTTGACTTGCTTTATTCGTGTGAATAACTCGCATCAGATGCATGTGAAATTGCTGAATCATAAAACGAACCATCGTCGGTACGTCCTCAGCGTTACTGGCTATCGCAGCGTGAAATTGTCGCTGAAGTTAAAATTTTCAACTCTCGTAAATAAGACACTGAATGTATTGAAACGTGTGAACCAATGACTTAGGAGAAATCTCGACCACTGTCCTAGAAAATTTCAACAAAGCAGCCCCCCGCGGTACTTTTTAATCTAACGGTACGAGAATTGGCATTCACATGTAGAACAAGTCTCTTGGAGCCATACCCTAAACCCAACAGGAAGTCAGCCATTTTGAATGAACATAGTTCTTAGAGATTTTTTTGCCATTTCTAGGCAGGTGTACTTCCACAAACTCCTTCTAGAGGTTTTACCGTATCGACTTCAAATTTGGGCCGTACCATTTACAGACCTTGTCAATGCTGAATTAGCAAATAAATGGCGGCTTAAATCACTGGTTCCCAACCTGGGGGTCCTGACCTCCACTAGAGGTTTTGATTGGACAAGAGTCTAGGCCGAACACATCTACGCCTCATGATTGTCTCGTACGTCGTGTTCACACCAAACATGATGCAAAGTTTCGCATCGCGTTACTCGCGCATTGAATGCAAGAATATTGTGTCCCCTCGCTTCATATCTACGAATAACTCGCATCATATGCACGTTAGATCGATGAATGAACTTCCGCTGGTGCGCCCTCGGCGTCATATGTCCCTTGAGGATCTCAATGCTGATTGGCTGTCGCAACACTAATTTTTCAACTCTGGCCAATAACAAATATTGTGCTACGTGCTTAATTTGTGCTGTTTAATTCATGTATTTTAGCGTAATTCGCGTCACTTTCAGCACGTTTATGTCTAAGGGTGGCTTTTCATTGACTTTACATGTAATTCATACACTCAAATAGCTGTATTCACACCCAGGGTGAGCACAACATTACACATAGCGCCACCTAAGGACAACAGGAAGTCAGCCTTATCAGTCCCTCCAGGATCTCGTGGCAAAAAAAAACTTGAACTTGTGGCCCAAAACCCTTGAATCTGCAGCCAAAAAATTGCAGCAAATGACAAAAATTGCAAGTCAGGAGAAAAAAATGTGTTTGGCTCCAAAAAATAAGTGATGTAATGACTTGCTATAATAATCATAGTGAATATTCCAAAAACAGCTGCAAATGTTTCAGTTCTCTTCTTTAGTTTTATTGAATTAGTTTCAAAACATGGACTCCAATAATGTTTTCCAAAAATCCTGAGTGAATATTGTAGCTCTCAAAGCAGACAATGTGACTGTAAAACAACATGTAAGCTACATCTGCTGTAAACAGAACATTTGAATCAGTTCAACACATATTGTATGCATTTAAACAAAGGGACTTTTGAAAAACAAATATTGTGGACTTTCATTGAATTTGCGTTAATTATTGTGATCGCAAGATCACTATTTTCTGGAGGGACTGACTAATGTGAAGCAGATCGTTCACTCTGCACTCTGACTGACAAAAAAAGAAAACGGCTGTTGGACTTGAGGCAGTTTCAGTCGACTGACGGGTCTCCAACTGATGCTTCAAGTGTCCGACTTTCAGGGGGTCTGTTATGTACAATAACCGTAGATTGACATTCTTGTCTTGTCTTGTCTCGTCAGTACTGCAGTGACAGTGAGGACTTGTTTGGGGACTATGACAGCATCCTGGAGGACAGCTCTCTGCTGGCGAAGCTGGACGACGCAGAGCAGAATGAGAGGCAACGTGACGTCCAGCGCTCAGCTCAGGATCGACCGGACTTCATCACTCTGCGGCCTTCGAGAGACAGCGTCCAGAGACAGTCCTGCGCAGAACTCCTGACGGACTCCATCTTGGACAGCCTGGGAGACGAACCCTTCGAGGACTTACCGGCCAGCCAGCATCAGTTTCATGAACAAGTCCATGAGAGAGCAAAGAGGAGCAGACTGCAGGACGGAGATGGGACCTCCACACCGCTCAGAGACACAAAGACGGAGGACAAAACCAGGAGACAAACCAAGACGAGGAGGAGCGTGACAGACCAGCTGAAGAGGACGATGCTCTGTAACGCAGCAGCGCCCTCTGCTGTCTCACGCTCTGTGGTGCTGAAGGAAGCCGTGGTCTCTGAGGAGATCAGCGTCGCCATGCAGGCCATGGAGACGGTTTCGGCTGAGACCACTGACCTCGGGCCTTTCTTTGGACTCCCCACCAAAGTCAAAGACCTGATGTACAAACTGAGAGGAATCAAGAGTTTATACGGTAACGCACGTTTGTTTATTTCCTCTCAATCGATCAGTAGATCAACAGAAAAATGTTTCACTGTTAAAGCAGACAGGACGTAACTATTCATGTTGCAGCTTGAGAAATGTGAGCTGGTGAATCTGAAGGTCGCACAATAACAGACCGTTTTAGGTCCTGTTGTTACCTGGAGGTAAAGCTGTCCTGTTCCTTTAACGTAACTTCACACAGAGAATCAGAGTTTGTACTTCCTGTTTCAGACTGGCAGGTGACGTGTCTGAACCTGGACTGTGTTCAGCGGAGGAAGAACCTGATCTACTCTCTGCCGACCAGCGGAGGGAAAACTCTTGTAGCAGAGATCCTCATCCTCAGAGAGCTGCTGTGCAGGAAGAAGGACTGTCTGTTCATCTTACCGTACATATCGCTGGTGCAGGAGAAGGTACAGAGACACGCCAGAAACAGCCCTGAAATCACCATCACCAAACCCACCAGACTCCATTTAAATAAACACTCATTTCAGTGTGTACAGAGGCAGCATGTTGTCACATCTAACTGGGTGAGTTAAGGGTTAATTTCAACCAAACCAGAGCTGCTGATTGTTGGAACAGTGGAGAGATGAACCAAGATGGTTTCTGTGAGTTTGATTTAGTTTCTGTTGACTCTGAATGAAGTGTGTTTAATGATGATAGAATGAGTGTTTATTTAAATGGAGTCTGGTGGGTTTGGTGATGGTGATTTCAGGGCTGTTTCTGGTTAAACAAAAAGGATCTTACTCTGTAACACAAAGCTCTATCTCTGTAGGGATCCTTTCATCATGCTGTCACACACTCACACTAACAATCTGAACCTGTCAGTGACAAAAACAAACACTGTTAGTGGACGTACATTGACGGTGTGAACGAGCCCACAGTGGTTGCATTGCAGCCTGTTTTGCTGCTGCTCTGAATACGCGACCAGTTTAAAAACTTGTTGTTCCCTTTAGTCAATTAAGACATGAGAAATCAGAGACCGGGTACACAAAAACATACGTTTAAGCTTGGCAGAGATTATTTATGTTTATGGTGAAGAGAAGAAGGCCCAGAGTAGAGCCTTGCGGGACTCCTTTCCTAACTTTCAAAGCAGTTCATTTTGAACCACTAGAAACTACTGTTTGGTTCCTTTGCAGGTACGAGGGTTGGCGAGTTTTGGCCTGGAGCTGGACTTCATGGTGGAGGAGTACGCTGGCAGTAAGGGCAGGTTTCCTCCAGTGAAGAGACGGAACAAGAAATCGCTGTACATTGCTACGATAGAGAAAGCCCACAGCCTCGTCAACTCTCTGATAGAGACGGACCGGATCGACGACCTTGGACTGGTGGTGGTTGATGAGGTACACCTCAGTTTGATAAAAGGTGTGACAGCAAAGGTGGAGATGGGACGTTAAATGTCAACACGTGTCTTGCAGCTTCACATGTTGGGTGATGGCAGCAGAGGAGCTGTGATTGAAATGACGTTAGCCAAAGTTCTTTACATGAACAGTAAGTGACGTCCTCTCACTTTGATCTGAGCTGTTGAACCATTAAAACCTTTTAAACGAATGATCCTCATCTGTTTTTTTCCAGAAACGACTCAGATTATTGGAATGAGCGCCACGCTGGGAAACATCAGAGACCTGCAGACGTTTCTGAGGGCTGAAAATTACACCAACGACTTCAGGCCTGTACGTGATTTGTACTGACTAAATGTTCTGACAGCTACACATGCATATAGTCAACATTTTTCATCATGCAAACACTAGATCAACAAAAAGGCATTAAAAATGCATCGTGGCGATTTTTCAAGCTGTTTTTAGTCTCATTAGTTCCAACAGTGGAGATAAACATCAGACAATAAAATGAACAAAAACAAGATCATGACCCCAATAATTGTAAACAAATGTCACTGTCTTGTTTGCCTTGGATTGATGAGGCGTGGGAGTGACACACGTGTTGATTTTGCAGTTGCATCAGTCTGCAGCTGTGAGCACAAAAATGTCTCACAACAATGGATGGATTACTGAACAGGGGGCTCCTTGGTCCACAGAGAGACGTTAACATAACAAAAAAGACACAAAGTGGCCACAAAAACAAAGGAAAACAATCAAAAATAGATACGCAATTACTCAAAAGAGGCACAAAACAACCACAACGAGACACCAAACAACTGCAAAAAGGTGCAAAATGACCACAAAGAGACACAAAATGACCACAAGATGAACCAAAGCAAAATGAAGACAGAAAACCACCAAAAGAGGTACAAAAAAGAAGAATTAAAAGAAGGTGCAGAACGACCACAGAGAGGCACTAAACCAGCACAAACAGATGCAAAACATCTACGAAGAGACACGAAATGACGCAAAGAGACTAAATTTAAGCTCAAAAAGATGGAAGGGGACATAAGGTTGACACAAAACAACAGCAAAGACACAAAATGACCACAAGAGAAGCAAATCAACATCAGAAAGACGTAAAGCCACCAAAATAGGCACAGAAAGACCACAAAACGCACAAAACAGCTGACAGTTAAAAGAAGCAAACCTCAAAAAGGTGCGAAACAACCACAGAGAGGCGCTAAACAACCACAAACAGATGCAAAACAGCACAAGAGATGCATAATAACCTCGAAAAGATGCAAATAGACCAGAAATAGGCACAAAGCCACCACATGAGATAAAAAACAAACAGCAAAAAGAAGTAAAACAACCACAAAGAGACATAAATGACTCAAAGAGGTGCAAAATGACCACAAGAAGAAGCAAATCAACATCAGAGAGACGCAAAGCCACTAAAAGAGTCCTAAAACGACGACAAAGACGCTCAGAATGACTGCAAAGAGACACAAAATGACAACTGGTCCAAAACTCAGCCGCCCGTATCATCACACGCACCCCTTCAATCCATCACATCACACCTATTTTACAACAGCTTCATTGGCTCCCCATCACATATCGCATCAACTACAAAATACTGCTTCTTACCTTCAAAGCTGTCCACAATCTCGCCCCTCCATATCTTTCTGACCTCCTCCACATTGCTACACCTGCCTGCACTCTCAGATCCTCTTCCTCCATCCATCTCACTGTCCCCCCTGCCCATCTTGTTACCATGGGGAGCAGAGCATTCAGCCGCTCTGCTCCCCAGCTCTGGAACTCACTCCCACCTGACCTCCGTAACACAGACTCACTACCACATTTCAAATCCAAACTCAAAACTCAAACTAGCTTACTCCCTCTGATAACAGCTGCATCGCCTAATTTAAATTTTATTTTGCATTTTATCTTTATTGTTTCTTTTAATATTGTGTCTGTTTTTATGATTGATGGTGTAAGGTGACCTTGAGTGTCAAGAAAGGCGCCTATAAATAAAATGTATTATTATTATTATTATTAATTAAAGGAAGCAAAACCTCAAGAGGAGCAGAACGACCACAAATAGATGCAAAACAGCTACAAAGAGACATGAAATTACCTCAAAAAGATGCAAAGGGACTAAAAATAGGTGCAAAGTGACCACAAAACAACCACAAAGAGACAAAATGATCACGAAAAGAAGCAAAACTACCACAAAGAGACACAAAACAGTTGCAAAGAGGTACAAGATGACCACAAGAAGAAGCAAATCAACATCAAAAAGGCAAAAAGCCACCAAATGAGGCACAGGACAGCTACAAAGACACAAAACAACCACAGAGAGGCGCTAAACAACTACAAATAGATGCAAAACTGCTATGAGGAGATATAAAATGACCACAAAGAGACACAAAACAACCTTAAAAAGATGCAACGGGACTCAAAATAGGCACAACACCACCACAAGAGACACAAACAAATAGCAAAAAGAAGCAAAACAGCCACAAAGAGACGTGTCACATTCTCCATCCACGCTCACAACCCTCACCTCTGTCACTGTGGATCACAGCATGTCGATGGCTCCCTCATCGTTTGCACTGAGCGTGACGGTTTGTTATAACCGTCATGTTTTCACAGCCCCGGTCAGCGCTGCTTAAAACCTGAAATAAAGTCAGGTTTAACAAGAGTGACCAAACACTAACTCACAGACGGATTAATGCGGAGTGTGACGTGATTTTATCGACTCTGAAAGTTGTTCCATTGGATCAGTCTGCAGGATGATTGTAAACACAACGTGTGTGTAGAGTAGTCTGAATATGTTCTACGTCGCATTATAGTTAGTCGTGTTTTTAACGCCTCTTCTCTCTGTTGCCCTGGGCGACGTGTTCCCTCATCACTGCACCATGTGCTGCAGCTGGTGACGTGTTGTTGTAGTGATGAACCTGTCCTCTGTTGTGTTCAGGTCCAGCTGAAGGAGTACGTAAAACTGAAGGACACCATCTATGAAGTGGACCCAAAGGAAGAGGAGTGTTTTAGATTCTCACGTGCTCTCAACTTTAAGGTAAATAAATATTCACATGCTGTGTTTGTTGCTTTTTGTTGTTAGCAGGTTCTCGGCTGGTCACATTAAGACCTACAGAGGGATTTATAATTTCATACTGATGTTGTTGATGACATGTGTGACCTCCCCTCAGTACTCCAGCTCGATGCAGAAGATGGACCCAGATCACATCATCGCTCTGGTGACTGAAGTCATCCCAACACATTCATGTCTGGTTTTCTGCCCCACCAAGAAGAACTGTGAGAACGTCGCCGCCATGATCTGCAAATATCTCAAAGAGTGAGTGAACACAGTTCGTCTGCTGCTGCTCTGCCGCTCTGCCCTCTGCTGCTCTCCTGACCCTCTCCGTGTTGTTGTCGTCTCTCAGGGAGTTCCTGCTGCACAGGGAGGTGGAGAAAGCCGTCCTCCTCAGAGAGCTGAGGGACAGCGGGAACGGCTCGCTGTGTCCGGTGCTCAGGAGGACGGTGCCGTACGGTTTGGCCTATCACCACAGCGGACTGACCTCCGAGGAGAGGAAGCTGGTGGAGGAGGCCTACTCCAACGGCATCCTGTGTCTCCTCGCCTGTACCTCCACCCTGGCCGCAGGGATCAACCTACCTGCCCGCAGGTGAGTCGTCACTGATGGTTACGGAGGCAGCTGTTAGCACACGGAGAACTCTGCTGGAGTTAGTCATGTTTTATATTTAAATAATATCAGCTAATGTTTCATATGACGGTCTCTGTAACAGGCGTCAGTCCACAGGTCATATAATCATATGATTATTATGGGTTAATAAGGTTATAATTTTCCCAGTGATTCTCAAACTAACAAACTTTTATTAAGCTAGTTTTTGTTGCTTTATTTAAATTAATTCGTACTTTATTAAACATCTATTAGCAGCAGGGTTGGGTTATGACCTATAAATAATAAATTACTCTAAATTACTGTAGACGACTAAAATGCTATACAACTAAATAAAGTTCTGTTGTTATAAAGGTAAATAACGTGCTTTTGAAGTTAAGTACTGTTATAATTAAGATAAATAATGTACCTTTATAATACAGGTACATAAAGTATGGTTACGGTGAAGTTTCATAAAGTACTGTCGTAAAACAGTTGAATAAAGTACTCTTGTAATAAAGTAAAGAGGGTAAAATGTTGTATATAATAAAGTTTAATAAGATGCTGTTGCAATAAGGTAAAATAAAGTACTGTTGTTATAAACTAAAATTAAGTTCATTCATAATAAAGTTGAATAACAACAGTTGTAAAAATGGTAAATAAAGTACTGTTATAATAAAGTTAAATCAAGTGCTGTTATAATAAAGTTAAATAAAGTGCTGTTATAATAAAGTTAAATCAAGTACTGTTATAATAAAGTTAAATAAAGTACTGTTATAATAAAGTGCTGTTATAATAAAGTTAAATCAAGTACTGTTATAATAAAGTTAAATAAAGTACTGTTATAATCAAGTACTGTTATAATAAAGTTAAATAAAGTACTGTTATAATCAAGTGCTGTTATAATAAAGTTAAATAAAGTGCTGTTATAATAAAGTTAAATCAAGTGCTGTTATAATAAAGTTAAATAAAGTGCTGTTATAATAAAGTTAAATCAAGTGCTGTTATAATAAAGTTAAATCAAGTGCTGTTATAATAAAGTTAAGGAAGTGTTGATGTTGTTGTTAACTTGAAGCTTCCTGTCGACAGTTAGCTGTTAGCTATAAGTGTAAAGACGTAGGGATGTCCTGACGGTGGTGGTGTGTCGTCATATATTATTTACTGTAAACAAATCCCATGTTTAGACTCAAACCAACGACAAGTCAGTCCGTCACTCGACACTGTCTGACTTCCTGTCTGTGTCCCTCAGCTCCGAGCTCATTGGTTCCCACTGAAGATGTAAATCTGTAGTTTCATCAGTGATTTCCTCAAACAGCTGCTCACTGGAGGAAATAGAGACTTTGTGGGGGACTATTTTCAGCGGAGGATTAATCCACACTTAGTGTTCTAGTATTTGTGTCAGCAGGACTGTGTGTGTGTGTGTGTGTGTGTGTGTGTGTGTGTGTGTGGGACTGAGACAAAATAAATAAAATACAGTTTGTTCATTTTAATTACAGAGTTATGTTGGAGAAGCTTTAACAGTTTAACTGAGTCAGTGTGTCATGTTGTCTGTCTCATGAGGGGACACACTGACTCTATTCTGGGGTTTGACCCTGATGTCCTCGCCTCAGAGTGATCCTGCGCTCGCCGTACGTGGCCACTGACTTCCTGAAGAGGAGCCAGTACAAGCAGATGGTGGGCCGGGCCGGTCGAGCCGGAATCGACACCGTGGGAGAGAGCATCCTCATCCTGCAGGACAAGGACAGGAACATGGTAACTGCACCTGCTGCACGGACGCTGATAGAGTCATGATCCCATGAGTTAACTGAATCAGTCAGGTTTATATCGACCCTCTTAGGGGTGAATCCAGTTTGTGTCAGAGTGCGCTCCTGAACGCACCACTCACATCATCTTCCTCCATCGTCTCAAACAAGACAACACAACTTGTTAGCTAGCGCTAGCTAATGTCTGTGGAGAACTGTTTTGCCTCCAGCTAAGCCCCGCCCACCAAAAACCTCACAATGTTTACTAACAGTTAAAGCTCCTATTGGGATGTTGGGTTATGTTTTTGGTTTCCACTGATCGTTGTTGCTTCATTTTGTTCTCAACAAATTAAACAGTATTCATCAGTAAAGATTTTTAATGTTCATGGAGATCTGATGTGTGATTTACGTGCTCCCTTCACTTTGTTTCATCACTGTACTTCCTGTTTGTTGTGTTTCCTCTCAGGCTAAAAGTCTGGTGTGCGCTCCGATGGAAAACTGTTTCAGTAACCTGATGCACGACGATGGAAAAGGCCTCCTGAGTCTCATCCTGTCGCTCGTTGGATTAAAGGTATAACCGCTCAGTTTACACACAGCTAACATCCCCCCGACGCAGATGTGTTTAAAGCTTAATGTGTTTCACTCCAGATCACCAGGTCGTTGGATCAGGTGAGGGACTTCCTGTGTGGGACGCTGCTGTACGTCCAGCAGAGGCAGCTGTGTGTGGAGAAGAGTCTGACGGAGGTGGTGCAGCAGTGTGTCGACCTCCTGAGGGACAAACAGCTCATCACTGTGACCGAAGACTCTCAGGGTCAAAGTCTGCACGTCACCAAGCTGGGCAGGGCCACGTACAAAGGTAACTGAGTCTGTTCCCAACTGATCGCACATTAAAAAGGAAGTTTAAAGTTTATTTCCTTATTCACTCCACTTTTAATTATTTAACTGACTGTACTGGTCAGACCTGACTTATAATTTTTTTTATTTATTATTATTACTATTTTTTTAATACCTCCATACATGGAGAGATACTAATAGTGATAATTAAGGAATAATAATAAAAATAATTTAGAAATAGAAATAAATATTGCTAAAAAATTTGGAAAAAATTTTAATTATTAATTATAAAAGAAAAAAAAATAGTTAATAAGAAATAGAAATAAAAATAAAGATAAAAAAGAAATAGTGATATGGTCGTAGTGATATAAAAAAAGTTTAAAAAAAAACTAATTAAAATAAGAGAAATGTAATAATAATAGTCATAAAAATTATAATAGTAATATTAGTAAATGTAATAACAATAATAACTATTAAGAAATAGGACTAAATAAAGATAAAAATGAAGTAGAATAATGATAATAAGAATGGATTCAAAAAACCTAATTAAAGAAGAAAATTATAACAATAGTTAAAAAGAAATGTAAATAAAAATAAAGACAAAAATGAAACAAAATAAAGAGGTGGTCACAGTGATATAAAAAAAATGACTAAAAAAGACCTAATATAAAATAAGAGAAATGTAATAATAGTAACAATAGTAGTAGTAACAACAACAACAACAACAATAATAATAATAATAATAATAATAATAATAATAATAATAATAATAATAATGTATAAATAAATAAAAATAAATACAGATGAAAACAGAGAGATGCCAATAGTGATAATAAAAATTAAGCATAAAGATTTAAAAAAGGGAAATGAAATAATAAAAGAAGAAGAAATGTAAATTGGGATAAAGATAAAAATGAAAATACAGACACAGTAAAAGTAATAATAAAAATTAATTAAAAAAAAAAAATGGGTAAAAGAAAATATTCTAACAAAACTTGAACATTTCACAAGAAATTTTGATGTGTGTCTGCTACCTCCGCTGAGTACTAAGTGCATGTACACATTTATTATATTTATTGCACACTACAAGTGCTGCATCCTTCATGTACTGAGCAGTGTGTGTGTGTATAATATTGTTTTTATCAAAAATATGTATTTAATTTAAATGTATTTAGGTTTGTAGTAGGATATGACAGACGGAAGACACTGATAGATAATGTTTACACGCTGATAAAATGGCAGTTTGACTGAGTCTGATGTGAAAACGTTTGGCTCCTCAGGCTCAGCTGGACTCAGCTGTGTCTCTGTTTGACTCCTCAGGCTCAGTGGATCTGACCTACAGTGACGTGCTGTACAGAGACCTCTGCAAAGGTCTGGAGGGTCTGCTGCTCAACAGTCACCTGCACCTGGTCTACCTGGTCACACCGTACGACATGATCTCCCAGTGTAAACCTGACTGGATGCTCTTCTTCAGACAGGTACACAGTCACTGTCGCACATTATCACGTCTCCACAGGTCGGTTTATAAACCAGGTGTTTTTGTGTTCATGTTGCAGTTCACGCTGCTGTCTGCTGCAGAGCAGAAGATGTCGGCAGCCGTCGGAGTGCCGGAGAGTTTCGTTGCCAGAAAAGCCGCAGGACAGACGGTGAAAAAGGTGAGAAACTTAAAAACTGCAGATTAATACAGAGGTTTAACTCTGAAAATTTACATCAGGCTGAAGATGAGGAGGACGTCTGGGGGAGACACTACATTTCAGAAAACCAGAAATACAAACATTTCAAAAAACATTTCAGAAAATACATTTCAGAAAACACAATTCAGAAAACAAAACAACATTTCAGGAAAAATGTCAGAAAATGCATTTCGGAAAACACTACAATGTTTGAGAAAACAAAACATTTTAAAAAACACTGCAACATTTTAGAAAACACTACATTGTACAAAACAAAATATTTCCCGAAACACATTTCAGAAAACTCTTCAACATTTTCCAAAACTACTACTATATACACCTGTCTGATTCTTGTGAACACGATATCTCAAGACATCCTAGAGGGAGTTTCCTTAAATTTGGCACAAACGTCCACTTAGACTCAACGATAAACTAGTTCTACTTTTTTTCAGCATGAACATGCAGGTGTTGTTTCACAGTGTGAACATGCAGGTGTTGTTGTTTCAGAGTGCAGTGTGAACATGCAGGTGTTGTTGTTTCAGAGTGTGAACGTGCAGGTGTTGTTTCAGAGTGTGAACATGCAGGTGTTGTTTCAGAGTGTGAACATGCAGGTGTTGTTGTTTCAGAGTGTGAACATGCAGGTGTTGTTGTTTCAGAGTGTGAACATGCAGGTGTTGTTGTTTCAGAGTGTGAACATGCAGGTGTTGTTTCAGAGTGTGAACATGCAGGTGTTGTTTCAGAGTGTGAACATGCAGGTGTTGTTTCAGAGTGTGAACGTGCAGTTGTTGTTTCAGAGTGTGAACATGGACGCCGTGCGGCGGATGTATCTGGCCCTGGTGCTGGTGTCTCTGCTGAAGGAGACGAACCTGTGGAGCGTGGCCGACAAGTTCCAGCTGAGCCGAGGCTTCATCCAGAGTCTGCTCAGCTCCTCCTCGGCCTTCTGCTCCTGCGTGCTGCACTTCACAGAGGTATCACCATCACACGTCTGATGTCACCGGGGCTGATCTCAGGTCTGTTACAGTCTGTTTTGATCTGTGTGTGACCAGGAGCTGGAGGAGTTCTGGCCGTTCAGAGCTCTGCTGACGGAGCTGACTCGGAGGCTGAGCTACTGTGTGACGGCTGAACTCATCCCTCTGATGGAGGTGGCTGGAGTCATGGAGGTCAGTGTGGAGCTGCACAGATATAAGTGTGTGTGAAGTCACAGACTCTCAGACTGACTTGGCTCTGCAGCAGCAGCACAAACCCACAGACACTCGATCATATTGGGATCTGACTGAAACTTAAACCTCTGACCTACAGTTTGTTTACCCCAGCTGTGTTTGTGTTTTAACCTCCAGTCCAGAGCGAAGCAGCTTTATAACGCCGGCTATAAAACGCTGACTCACCTGGCGAACGCCGACCCGACGGTTCTCTCCAACACGATAGAAAACCTGTACAAGAAACAAGCCAATCAGATCGTGGCCTCCGCTAAGGTGAGTGTTCGCCTGTTAGCCAGATGACGTCACGCTGTCACGCAGGTTAATATAACGCTGAACACATCTGCCAGATGACGTCTCTGTGTGTTTCAGATGCTGCTGAATGAAAAAGCCGCCGCTCTTCAGGAGGAAGTGGACGAGCTGCTGACGAAGCCTTCGGACCTGCCCACAGCTTAACGACACATCGTATCAGAGGAGTTTTATTCTCTTTGTTTTTATTGTTTGAAATATACGTCTTATTAAAATAATGTAAAGAATGACTCAGTGTGACGGTTTTATTTTAGAGGACAGTTGATGTGACCTGTGGCGTCGTCTCCGTCATTTACACTCACAGTAAAAACAGCCGGTCCGTTCTGTGGGGTTTAACGTCTGTATTTAGAAGAGTTCATGATGAAACTAAATAATATTAATTAATAATTAAATTAAATAAAAGGAAAAGCAGCAAGTTCTCATATTCAAGAAGCTGAAACCAAGAAATGTTCTCACATGAAAAATAATAATCACAGTATGTCAATCAGTTGCCTAATCTTTCCAGCTACACCTGTTTTCATAAATTTTTGTGCAAAAATCTTAACTTGTAAAGTCACTTGTGATTAAAGCATATTAATTAAATTTAATTGCATCGGTTTTGTTTTGATAAGTTATATGTATGTATGTTATCTTAAGACAAGTAAAGTTAGGTTGAGACAAGTTACGTATGTTAGCGTAAGACAAGTAGAGTTACAAACGTTAACGTCAGACAAGTTAAGTTACGTATTTTAGCATAAGACAAGTAAAATAAGTTTTATACAAGTTACTTTGGTTAGTATTGGATAAGTAGAGTTATGCAGGTTTTGTTCAGACAAGTTATGTTACGTTAGCTTAAGACAAGTAAAGTTACTTAAGACAAGTAGAGTTACGTAGGTTTTGTTCAGGCAAATTATGTATGTTAGCGTAAGACAAGTTATACGTTAGTTTAAGACAAGTAAATTCAGGTTTATACAGGTTAAGTTGCGTAGGTTAGTTTAAGACAAGTAGTGTTACTTAAGTTTTGTTCAGACAAGTTATGCTACATATGTTAGCTTAAGACTAAGTATGTATGTAAGCTTAAGAAAAGTAAAGTTAGGTTTATACAAGAAAAGGGACTTAGCTGAGGACAAATTAAGTTACATATGTTAGTTTATCACAAGTTAAGTTTTTTTCGTTAGCTTAACACAATAATAGTTAGGTTTATGCAATTAACGTTACATAGGTTAGCTCAAGACAAGTTAGCTTATGTATGGTAGCTTAAGACAAGTGAAGTTATGTAGGTTTTGTTCAGAGAAGTTTTGTATGTTAGCTTAAAACAAGCTAAGTTAGCATAAGAAAAGTAGAGATGCTAACGTTAGCTTAAGACAGGTGAAGTTAATTATCCATTGAGAGTAAAGAGAATAAAACAGCACAGTCCTGACTGTCCTCAGTGACCTCACCAAGAAGGCTGAATGAAACTTTCCATCATGTTTAAACATTTGAGACGTCTTATCCCAGAATTCCTTTCTTTATCACACAGACACAGTTTGTCACGCTAACAGGCTTTCATACAGAACATCAGGAAATCACGCTGCACGGCCTTCAGCGGTGGCTGCTGTTGGTAAATATGAAACATTCCTGTCACACGTGACTGCGTCTCTGTGACTCTGACAGACAGACAGATGGAGCTCTGTGGGGAAAGCTGAACTCAGCTGATCGTCAGGAAACAAACAGTGTTAGGTGACAAAATGTTTTGTACAGCAGTGAAGTCACAGCAGGCCGCAGGCAGAGTACTTAATGTCCCCACAGGGCCACCGTAACAACACACCACTACTGTTGATTTTGTTTTCAGCTGTCAAACTGTATGAGACATAAACCAGAAGAAAATATATTTTCCCACCTCAGGCAAAAAGCTTTATCATTATTAATCTTTTATTTATAACTGACAGTCGTTTTGAGCTCAGCCCGTCACAGACAACTGAACTAAAAGTTATTCAAGTAAATTCTTTTACAGCCTCAATAACGAGACGTCCCTTGTTAGAGATCACTTATTCTAAATATTATTATCAGTTTAAATATTAAAATCTGACTGTTAAAGCCGGTCATGCAAACCTTATCAAACATTAGCCTTCATATTTTATCAGAAATATGATCAGAGTTGATCAGACTTTTATATTATTTCTTGTTTTTCAGTAAATTGTTTACTCAGTTCAACAAACATTAACCTCATGTTTCCTGTTAATCAAAATATCGCTAAAAACTCACAGGGTTGAAAACAAAAACAGGGTTGAACGGACGGTTCATATTGCAGCACCATGTGGATTAAATAACCTGTGAAATTAATAATATTCCATAAAATTCTAATTGAATTTGATCAAAACTGACAGAGGACAATTCAGGATTCAAATGCTCCCATGTTGCCTCTGGGCTCTTGTTTGATGGATGATGTTGGGATTCAATTATTTTAGTTTGTGTTCTGGGCCCAGCTGTACAGAAGAGATCGGATCATCAATTGGATCAATAAGGCTCCTCATGTGTGGAACAAACACAAAAGCATTTATTCAAAAAACATGTCCGCTTACATTAAAGAAGCAACTGATTTGGACCCGAAGGTCTTCATCAGGGTACAAAATGGTGGACAGGAGTCAAGCAAACATTTTATGTGCGCTGAACCTTCCCTTCACGAGCACCTGCGATATTTCTTGAGTTTCATATGACAAAGACAGTCCTGGAGCACACCACGACTTCGCTCTCCAAAGTGTGATCCTGATAATGTGCTGTTCAAGAGACACAAAAGGATTCTGAAATCAGATTAGATCACGTAATCTAGACCCCCTCTACACCTTGCATTAGCGTGCCTTTTTTGTGAATGGATTGCAATTGGATAACGTATGACCACATACATTTATACCTGGTGTTAATATGCGTCTCTGGTGTCCACATCCAGATCCGTTTGCTATCAGATAACGCTCCGTCCTGCTGACGTCAGATCCTAGCGGCACACTACAACGTCATATCATGTGCAGCACAATAACAACAAGATGTTAGCCGCCCATGAAGTTGTGTTATTGTATGGACACTTTTGTCAGACCAGATGGAGAGCAGACACTTCGTCTCACCGTGGCTCCGTCCTCAGCTAGCATCAGTGTTTTCTTTTTCTCTGCAGTCACTACCCCGGTGAGTGTTGTTGTCTTCTTCTTCCTTCTTCCTGTGTCCAGCTGGTGCACCTCGCTTACGCGTTTTTGTCCACAGAGTTGTTGCATCTGGATTGGAGACGCGTTCGCATTTACACTTGTGTTCGATGAGGTCACGATGCGTCCCTGACCACCTTCAGAAGTGGTTTGGCTGATCGGATAACAATACGTCCTCAGTGTGTTTCCAGTGTATTTACACCTGTACTGTCAGGTGGTCACGAGAGAGCAATTGGATTGCAAAAAACGCATGTTAATGCCAGGTGTAAAGAGGGTCACAGTCTTGGTTTGATCTGGATTAAACTTTAAGTATGTGTTCAAAACTTTGTAGTAGGATTGGGACACCTTTGATCCAACAAATCAGGATGATCCTGATCCCAGCAGAGGGCTGGACTCAGGCTGGAGTTCAGGAGCAAAATGTGATTAAACTTTTAAATGCCGGTAGAATTGCAACCAAATAAGACAGAGCAATAATTCTTTACACTAACAGATCATGCATTCATCGTACCCCACAGCGCTGTGTCCTTGCACTAATGGGTTTGTAGAAATCCAGTAAAAAGCGCACCCAACAGAAACATTATAATCCAGACTGCGAGTGCTCACAGCACTTCCTGCGTTGGATTAAGCGACATCACGTTGTGAGCATGAACTGACTTTCTTACATGTGTTTAGAAAAATAAGTGTTCCATTTTTCAGTTTTTTGCACTTTTTATTAGCATTTTATTTTTTCCACAAGTTCACACATGATATGAAACATTTGGGATATGAGGGTTGTGTTGATGGACAGCATATTGAACTACTCTTAAAATGTCACTACAGCATGTCAACATGTGACGATATGCTGTGGTGCTACGGTCGGTCATAAAGGGTTAAACTGGTCAAATATATTGTTCATTATGTGTGTATGTATTTTATTTACATTTTGCGCTGTGGTACAGCAGACGTTAGGCTGCTCAGGGCGTCTGTCTGAACAGGAAGGTGAATTAAAAAGATAAAATGATGCTGTTAAAATGAAGGAAAATGTATTGAAAGTTCTGATTTCAAAGATCTGGTTCGTTGTGTTTGGCGACACCTGTGGTGATAAGTGGTAACTGCAGGCTCTTGTTGTTGTGCCCCCACTCTCAAACCACAGCTCCGCCCCTGCTCCAGCTGCCTGTTGCATCTTCATTCCTGTGATGGGTGTGGACTGTCTGTCCCTGTGAGTCCTCCTGTGCCTGCAGGTCTGTGCAGGTCCGTCCCGGAGATGTTCCGGCTCTAGTGTGCACGGTGAGGCTGCAGGAAGCTCCGTGTCCTCCGGCTGTGAGCGCGAGGGGGCGGTGCAGGAAGTGTGCAGCATGTGTCGGAGCTTCAGTGTCGCTTCATGATGGACAGTGTCGGGCTGCTGCTGCTGCTGCTGCTGGCTCTGCTCTGGTACCGGACCGTATCTGGGGTCCACCTCCAGGACCCGGACCGGAACTGTTCTTCAGTCACCGTGAAGCTGGATGTGTCCTCCGTGACCCGCCGGGTGGAGCCGCGCTTTCTGTCCGTCACCATCGATGCCAGCCTGGCGACAGAGGAGAAGTTCATGCTGCTGTTGGGGTCAGTGTCCCTCTGTCTCTGTCTCTGTCTCTGTCTCTCTGTCTCTGTCTCTGTGTCTCTGTCTCTGTCTCTGCGTCCAGCTGCTGGATGAATCTTTTCCTGAAACAGCTGTCTGAGTGTTTTTAATCTTCAGATCCAGTTTGTGTCCCTGATGTGTCCCTGATGTGTCTCTGATGTGTCCCTGATGTGTCTCTGATGTGTCCCTCATCATCACCTGTTAATAATGATGTCAATATGAACATGAGCTGTGCTCTGATTGGATGAGAGGTGTCATAAGAGCTTAATCTCAGATTAAAGAAACATGAACAATGAAAGCAGCAGATTATCAGTCACAGACACATTCTCTCTCTCTCTCTGAGGCACATCTGTCAAGTTTATTTATTTATTTGTCAAGTTAACATTTGAATGTAAAGCGAGTCAGTATGAAACTGTGGATGTTGTTTTTCAGTTAATGATGAAGTTTAATGATATTTTGAGCTGTTTTCTGTTAAACTGACGTTTTCTCATGTTTGTTGTGTTTCTCACACTCGTGTGAGCTGACCCAGCGTCAGCAGCCAGTTTGTTTGAAGTTATTCTGGGGCATCATTCATGTCGAGTCTCAGCCGAGTCGGGCAAGTGGACGCGGTCGGACTTGATTCTTCCAGCGTGCTGAGTTTGGCCAGTGCTGGGACAAGTTATTTTGGCTACCTGAAAAGACTCAATGAATACTGCATTAATATTTGTAGGATTATAAATTGTTCCCTCTTCTCAGGCGTCATTCATGTCAAGTCTCAGCTGAGTTGGGGAACTGGACGCCATCAGACTTTGGAGTTTGGGCCATGCTGGGCCAAGTTGTTTTTGTCAGGGGCCCAGTGATGGCGGTGTCGGCTGCCAAAAATAAAGCCAGTTTATTTGGCCCGATTGTGTCAAGTGTCATTCATGTTGAGTCTCAGCAGTGTCAGGATGCAGCACCATTAATTTTTTCTGGCATGCTGAGTTTGGGCCAGGTCATTTTTGACAACGGCCCAGTGATGGCAGTGTTGGCAGCCTAAATCAGGGCCAGTGTTTTGGCCTGATTCCCAAGTGTCATTCATTTGGAGTCGCAGACGTGTTGGGTAGCTGGATACAGTCAGATTTAATCGGCATGCTGAGTTTGGGCCGATGCTGGGCCAGGTTATTTTTGTCAGCAGCCCAGTGATGGCGGTGTTGGCTACTGAAACTTGGCCAGTTTATTTTGCCAGATTCTGAGTCATCATTTCTGCTCAGTCTCAGCTCAGTCGGATAGCCAGGTATGGCCCAGATTATTGCTTGTGGTGTGCCGAGTTTGGGCCAATGCTGAGCCATTTTGATAATGGCCCCGTGATGGCAGTGTTGGCAGCCCAAATCAGGCCAGTTTATTTGGCCTGATTCTGGGTTGTCATTTATGCCGAGCTTCAGCGAGGCGGGCGACTGGATGCTGTCAGAGTTAAAGGATAACTTTGGCATTTTTTAACCTGGACCCTATTTCCCTGGTCCAGTAATGAGGAAGAGGGCAGCAACCAGCAGCCATGCAACAGGCTGTAATGGAAGCACACGGGGCAACTGAATATCATCACTGTATTTAAATAAACACTCATTCTATCATCATTAAACACACTTCATTCAGAGTCAACAGAAACTAAATCAAACTCCCAGAAACCATCTTGGTTCATCTTTCCACTGTTCCAACAATCAGCAGCTCTGGTTTGGTTGAAATTAACCCTTAACTCACCCAGTTAGATGTGACAACATGCTGCCTCTATACACACTGAAATGACTGTTTATTTCAATGGAGTCTGGTGGGTTTGGTGATGGTGATTTCAGGGCTGTTTCTGGTTAAACAAAAAGGATCTTACTCTTTAACACAAAGCTCTATCTCTGTAGGGATCCTTTCATCATGCTGTCACACACTTAGAATAACAATCTGAGCCTGTCAGTGACAAAAACAAACACTGTTAGTGGACGTACATCGACAGTGTGGTGATCAGTTTGGAGAAACTGTAATTAATTTATATACAAATGGTCATTTTGTGTGCTAAATATTCTTTGAGGTTTTCTCACATAAATACTAATGTTGTTTTTTCTTGTCCAGCTCTCCGAAGGTCAGGACGTTGGCAAAAGCATTAACTCCAGCTTTTCTGAGATTTGGGGGGACCAGACAAGACTTCATGGTGTTCACCCCTCAGAGGTTTCATCAGAACTCAGCTTTCACTGCGGGTAACGTCACATGGGTTACTGATCTTAAAGCCTGGAGTCGGATATAACAATGATAAAAGAAGTTTAATTTCTTTTCTCCCACACAGAAGTTTCATTTTTTTTAAATTTACATGCTCCTGTTTGGCAACATATTAAGGAAATATAATACAGCCTGTCATTCTATGCAGATGATACACAGCTTTATCTTCCTCTTTCCTCTTTTCGTTTGTGGTTTTTAGAGCAACCGTGTGATAAACTGGAGCTGCCGTCATGGCTGGAGGAGAGGCTGAAGAAGGAGTGGACTCAACAACAGGTGGTCCTAATGAGAGAAGATCTGCAGAGGAAGTTCAGAAGATTAAAGTTCACAGGTACAAATTTACCTGCTTTATCAGCCTAACTGTCTTTTGTTGTTCAAAATTCTTTATTAGGAATGAGCCTCTTAGACGTACCATCTCGTTTTCAAGGGAGTTCTCATCAAAAACAACACAAAATAAGCACATTTAGACAAAACATTTAATAAGAAGCATTTTAAATGGACACAAGTTTCTGTGTGTCAGACTTTTATAATCTGTTAAAACAAAAAATGTATCAGAGGTTCCACAAGCCTCAGTCCTTGGACCACTGCTTTTTAATTTACAGGCCTCTTTAGATTTGAATTTGATGCTTTCAGAACACTAAAAAATTTATTGATTAGTAATTTATTATCAGTGAGCCAGTGTTTTGGGGTACTAAATCAGACTGCAGAGCTGAATCAATCTGTAATAAATTTATTTCTGATGTTTATATTATCGAATCGTCTGCAAAAAGCTCAACACGGCATTCAGAACAAATCGAGGTTAGGTTATAAATGAAAATGGAAAAGAGAAGTGGGCCACGTGTTGACCCTGAAGCACACCTCATTGTACTAACGTATCAGATTTACTTCCCTGTAAGACAACACATTGTTTTCTTATTTGGGATTCATGTAGGTTTTTTATGGGGACCTGTGGTGCATTTATGCTAATAAGGATCGACTGGCACGTGCTTTCAACTTCTGAGGACAAGTGGCTTTATCATTATATGAACACCTGCGAATAATTCTGCAGTATAAGAACACGTCGTGACTCTGATGTAGACTTTTCTTAAGATGTTTCTTAAGAACAACTTTAAGAAAACACTAAGGAAGACATTGGCGAATGAGGCCCATTTTTTTCTGTTATGAAGATATGAATTAAACCAAAGCAAAACATTACATGATAGACCAGTAGAGTTGATCTAAAAGAAGGACTGTGCTTACATAGTTTCCATGATGTGTTCCAGTCTGAAACAGCCCTTATCACAGTAATCAATGACTTCATGATCAACATTGGTCCAAAAAAGAATTGGATTATAGTTTTGCTCGACCTTTCTGCTGTGCTCGACACAGTTGATCATGATATTGTCATTTATTCGGTTCATTAGCCTCCAACTGGTTAGTGAGTTTTTTGTGTTTCAGATGTTTATAATCTGTCAGAACAATAAATGTATCAGGGGTTCCACAAGGCTCAGTGCTCGGACCACTGCTTTTTAATTTATGTGCTCCTGTGTGGTAACATTATAAGGAAACATTATATATACTCTTACTCTATGCAGATGATACACCGCTCTACATTTCTCTCTCTTCTGTTGATGTAAGGCTCATAAACAAGTCAGTTAACTGTATTAATAATATAAACTCTGCCAAAGGAGGACGTTTTCAGTTAGTTTTGGGTGTAGCATTGGCTAAGGCGGAAGCCATTTTGAAACTGATCGGAATCACAAGGCAGATACTGAAATTATTTTTCATTTTTGTTAACATTGCGTAGGTAATACAGTTATTTATTACTGGATGTCTGGATGTTTTTTACAGTAGAATAAAGATAAGACATTACCTTTACCTGTAGTCTGATTCTAGAGTCGACCTCCTCCTGTACAACCACAGCTCCTCGTCTGACTGATGTGATGTTTATCACCTTCCCCCCATCACAGAGTACACTGTCGACCTGCTGCATGACTTCACCAGCTGCTCGGGGATGGATCTGATCTTCGGGCTCAACGCTTTGCTCAGAACAGCTGACAACACCTGGAACAGCAGCAACGCCCGCTTGCTGCTGCAGTACTGTGAGTCCCGACAGTACAGGATGTCCTGGGAGCTGGGCAATGGTACGCTAACAGACTGAGGCTGACCGTGTGTAGGTTTTAGATGAACTAATAAAGTTTTTATTTTTGTGTCAGGCATAAGATTATACCCACAAGACAAAGCGCCATAAAATCAAACAAGCTATTTGCATCTTATTGAGGTTTTTAAAGTGACGTAGTGTGTTAGTTGGCTGTGTCATCAGGAGGTGGTGGGGAAGGTGAGACGCCTGCCAAGCTGCAGACCACTGTTCAACTCTAACAAACAACACAAGTGGGTTGATTTTTAGGGAGTCATTGCTGAGTAGCTTTTTAGCTACCAGGTATGGGTGTTGTTGTTTTTTTTTACCAAGACATGCTTCTTTTTCTGCCGGGATAAACTGGTAAAGTGGATGTTTCATTAGCGAGACATGATTTTTGTGTTGGGATATTGGTGCAAAAACATTTTTTTTGTCACTGAGACACTGCTGCATTTCCCGTTGGGATAATGGCACAGAATTTTTTTTTTTTTTTTACTGAGACATCGCTTCTTTTCCTGCCAGATTAGTGGTGCAAAAAGTTTTTTTTAATCTAGACTTGGTTGTGTTTCCTTCCAGGATAGAACGACAAGAACCGGTTGTTTTTTTACCGAGACATTGCCGTTTTTCCTGCTAGCACCGGGTATTTTAAGCCAAAACATTATCTTTTCCCGAGCATAACCAAGACTTTTTGGTACCTAAACCTAAACCTAACTACACATTAGCCACAGCGAAAATTAAAATGAATTCTGTTATTGTGTCAACACAACGCACTGTACACATTTTCAAACTACATAGGACATAGAAAAACAACCAAAGCATCCTTTATAATCAAATCATCACTGAGCAGAACAAAATCCAGAGATCAGTCACAGCAACATTTATGAAGTACTGAAATATGTAAATTAAAATAGCGACAGCTAAATAGTCGCTCTCGCCTTCTTCTCCAGGCTTTTGAGACAAAATAAGTCAACTTTAACATCAAAATTAATTCCAGTTCTTAATCATCTGAGCTCCAGAAGATGTCGAGGTTTAGTCCAGCCATATCATGGAACATTAACCCTCTAAAGTCTCATAGTTTGTACAGTGGAAGAGAAAATGTCCACCTCACACACATCACTTTCTGTAGACTGTGAACAACAGAGCAACCAGTTCTTTACGGAAATATGTCTCAAAAGTTGGATAATCATCATTTATAAAGTAGAAGTGATAAAAAAGTTGTGGTTGCAGTGTCTCTGCTGTGAGGATGTGCAGCTTGTTTTTATATCTGACGGATTTTTGGGGGGGTTTTGGACACTTTGTTTGAAGTTGATGAACTTCTTTCTTCTGCTTTCAGTTCATTATTGCAGTGAAGTTTCAGTTGTGCTGAAACTCTGCGGTCTCTCATCTGAGGTTTGAGTTCCACTTCCTGTGTTTTCATGTGGTCTGAGACCTTTTATCATCTCACTGTGCACACAGGAAGTGATGTCATGTCGTTTTGTCTGCCAGGGAAACAGTCAGTGTTTTATTTGAAACAAACAGAGGTGGTTTTTCAAACAGTCAAAGTGAAACTGAAGATGAAGTCGTCTTTTGTCTTTAGAGCCAAACAGCTATGAGAAGAAAGCTGGCATTAGAGTGGACGGATTTCAGCTGGGACAGGATTTCACCCGCCTCAGAGAGATGATGTCAGAGTCCAAATTTTACCAGGACGCCGGACTGTACGGGCCGGATGTCGGTCAGCCTCGTGATCACCGGACAGACATACTGGAGGGGTGAGAGGTCACACCGTCACACTGAAAGCACAAATGTGCCCTTATTTTAATAACAGCCCACATTCACTTCAATTACAAACATTAAAAAAATAAAAAATAAAAAAAATAACATTTAATCACACCTAACAAAACATTTTCAAAATTTGGAGGAACTGTGGAATTAAAAACTTTCAGGACCTTTGAACCGATGATATAAAGTATTTTACTTATGTCAAAAACTTGTCAAGAATAATTCCATTACCATGATATTTTCATGCAGGAACTATTTTCTTTCTACCGAACTACACCCAACAACCATATCACTGCACAGAAGGAGGAGTGCATCTGCTGCTAGCCAACCTAGCATTATGCCAGCGATAGCTGGGGGCATTATGTTTTCAGGTTTTCCGTTTGTCCGTTTGTCCGTCTCATTCTCATAAACGCAATATCTCAAGAAGACCTTGAGGGAATCTTTTCAGATTTGGCACAAACATCTGCTCGGACTCAACGACAAACTGATAAGATTTTGGTGGTCAAAGGTGGAGGTCACTGTGACCTAGCATCCATCTCATTTTCATGAATGCAATATCTCAAGAATAACTTGAAGGAATTTCTTCAAATTTGGCACAAATGTCCACTTTGGACCAAAAGTTGATCTGATTGGAATTTGGTCAAGGTCGCATTTTTGTAAATGCGAGGTCTCAAGATCGCCCTTAGGGAATTTATTCAAACTTGGCATTAAACATTCACCTGGATTCAACGACGAAATGATTAGATTTTGGTGTTCAAAGGTCTTTGTAACCTTGCATTCATCTCGTTTCATGAGCGCAATATCTCAAGAGCTCCTTGAGGGAATTATTTCAAATTTGGCACAAACGTCCACTTGGACTCGACGACAAACTGATAAGATTTTGGTGGTCAAAGGTCACTGTGACCTTTAATACGTCTCATTTTGTGAATGTGATATCTCAAGAACAACTTGAGGGAATTTCTTCAATTCTGACCAAACTTGACACAAATGTCTAACAGGATAAAATAATGAAGGCCAAAGGTCAAAGGTCAGCTTGACTGTGACATCATCATGTTTTAACGTCACATCTCAGGAACAGAAGGGGAGACATTTGGTCAGATACTGAATTGGTGACTCTAATCTTGAAGCTGTGCTGATTGTATAGATCTTCATGTTTTCACAGATGTCTGAGCTAAACTTGGATCTGATTCTGTTTTATAATTAAATCACAGAGTCACATGTGAGCTGTTTAATTTGACGGGTGTGATGCTGTTTGTTGTGTGTGCTGTTAGTAAAGACTGAATCGCTCTTTCATGTGTTTCTGCTGCAGGTTCCTGCAGAGCGGAGCCGAGGCGGTGGACGCCTGCACCTGGCACCAGTGAGTTCAGCTCCATGTAAATAACCTCAGACTGAACATATAGTACACTGACTGGACCTTTGAACCTGTATCTCAGTGTGTACACTTCAGTGTATTACTCATAAAGTACACATCCCTACACACCACAGCAGAGATGCCATCTACTTCCACTGCTGGTAAATTGTTTCCCTCACGTTTATCGAAGACGATAAATATGGAAACATACTTAAAATAACTGTAACTTGTGCAAGAGGTCACTGTGCAAATATCAGGTGTGTTTCTACTGTAAATACAGATTGAAACATGAAAATACAGACAGGTGAAAAGATATGGTCGGTGTGTCGTAATAGTGAAAGGGGCGTGGTGAGGGAAGACAGACTGAACCTGTAGTTCAAAAACATTGAAAAAATGTCTTGCAAATTGCAAGAAAACAGGAGATTTAGAACATAATAATAATAATGATGATAATAATTATAATAATGATGATGATAATAACAAGCTAGGGGAAAATGTCCAGAAAACTAATTTTCAGAAAATGTTGTGATACTTTTTACTTTTTTTCAGGTAATTTTCTTGTACTTTTTACTAATTTCTTTTCAAGTTGACTTCTTCATTGACTTCTTCCCATGTTTTTCCCAAAAGTCAAGACAATTTTCTTAGGTTTCAAAGTCACGACACAATATTATTATTATTTGGGGGCACAGTGGTGCATTGATTAGCATTGTCGCCTCACAGCAAGAGAGTTCCTGGTTTGAACCCCAGGGTGGGGGAGCCCTTCTGTTCAGAGTTTGCATGTTCTCCCCATGTCAGTGTGGGTTTTCTCCGGGTGCTCCGGTTTCCTCCCACAGTCCAAAGACATGCAGGTTCATTTTGGCGCTTTCATTGGTGCAACAGCAAAAAAAATTTGCAGACTTCAAAAGTAACGAGTAACGAGAGGCTTCATAGGCAAATACTCAAAGTACAAATACTCAAAATCATACTTAAGTAAATGTACTTTGTTACTGTCCACCACTGGTCACACTGCAGCTGCTCTCGCTCGATAACTGAACCAATTTCAAGAGATGTTGTCTCTGTCGGTCACTTAGACACAAAAACATGTGAAAACAGGGTCCAGGTTCAAAAATACCCTTTAACTCTGGATTTTTAAGTCGATGACGTTCAGAAAGCCACTCAGCAACTCCTCAGCACAGCAGCAAATGTTTTGTTTTCCCTCGTTGGCGTCAAAAGGACGTTTTGTGGTCGTTCTCATAAAATCAGACTGAATGTACAATGTGAACTGAACATTATAATGTTTTTCATGTTTTGTGCTTTTATATCTAAAGAATGGAACTTGAGGCTGTTTGTGTTTATGTGAGGTTGATTCATTGTGTTGTCAGATGCTGGTGGGTTTATACATGAGAGCTATTCATTCATTCATTCATTCATCCATTCACCCTCTCCTGTCTCGTAGTTATTATGTGAACGGCAGAGACACGTCCCTGGAGGACTTCCTGGATCCAGAAGTCCTGGACTCTCTGGCGTTAAAGACCAGTGAAGTGCTGGAGGTGATGACGTGCAGCAGAAGTGAACAGACCGCTCGGTGTCTAACGTCCACACGTTAACGTGAATCTGTGTTTCCTCTCCTGGTTCAGAAAGTGAAGCGTCTGTCTCCGGGGAAACCGGTGTGGCTCGGAGAGACGAGCTCGGCGTACGGAGGAGGAGCCGCAGGACTGTCGGACACGTTTGTCGCAGGATTCATGTGAGTTCATGACAAGTCAAGACCATCGAGTCAAACAGACTGGAAAGACACAAACGTTACCTGTTTCATTGATCAGTTATCATTTGATACACAATAAATCAATGAAGTCACTTTTTGGGCAGAAAAAAACCATGAAGAACCATCCAGCTCTGACACTCAGCTCTCACTGATGTGAATATTTACTGTTTTCTTTAGTTAAGGTCACTGTGACCTTGCGTCCATCTCATTCTCTTAAATGTAATATTTCAATCACTCAGATTTGGCACAAGCGTCCAGTTGGATCCAACACTGAAATGATTGGACTTCAGTGGTCTAGGGTCAAGGTCACTGTGACCTTGCGTGCGTGCGCATCCCTCAAATTTGGCACAAGCGTCCCCTTGGACTCGGCAATGAACTGATTAGATTTTCATGGTCAAATGTTAAGGTCACTGTGAACCTCATCCCTTTCATTCTTGTGAAGGCAATATGTCCAGTCTGCCTCAAGGGAATTCCTTTAAATTTGGCACAGATGTGCACTTGGAGTCAATCCTGCAGTGATTAGACTTTGATGGTCAAAGGTCAAGGTCATTATGAGTATGCATCATTCACATTCTCATGACTGCAATATCTCAAGAACACCTGAAGGGAATTTCTTCAGATTTGGCACAAACATCCACTTGGACTCAACAACGAACTGATTAGCCTTTGATGAATAAAAGTCAATGTCACTGTGACCATTAGTCCGTCCAATTCTCATGAATGCAATATCTAAATGCCTTAAGTGCATTTCTTTAAATTTGGCACAAACATCCACTTGGACTCAACACTGAAATGATCAGACTTTGAAGGTCAAAGGTCAAGGTCACTGTGACCTTGCGCCTGTCTCATTCTTGTGAGGGTAATATCTCAATCCCTCAAATTTGGCACAAACGTCCACTGTGACCCAACATTAGAATGATTAGCCTTCGATGGCCAAAGGTCAAGGTCACTGTGACCTTGCATCTATCTCATTCTCAAACATAATATTTCAATCCCTCAAATTTGGCACAAATGTTCATTTGGACTCAACGGTCAAATTATCAGATTTTGGTGGTCATAGGTCAAGGTTACTATGACCTTTTGTCTATGTTAGTCTTGTGACTGTAATATATCAATCCCTCAAATTTGGCTCAAACATCCACTTTGAGTTGAGGATGGACTGTTTTGAATTTGGTGGTCAAAGGTCAAGGTCACTGTGACATGGACGTAAACTGTAACTGCAGCTCGGCTGGTTCGCAGAGACACAACCACGAGCTGGTAATTCTAGTTTTTAGTCTTCACTGATAAATAAATTAAATCATCTTAAACCATATACGTTTAGTATACTACACTGTGACATACTTCAGCCTGCAGCTGTGATTATTTTCTGTATGTACTCTGAAATAAACCGAGAGGAAAACACAGACATGAGCGGTGATGCAGAGCACAGAGCGAGAGCATAAGAGCTGGATTGTCTTCAACAGGAGGGTCGTGTCTCTCAGGAGTACGACATGTTAGTTTATTGAGTTAACTGATTACCCAGCAGCCCCGGTCTCATGACAACCCTCAAAGCTGCTCATTTATAACAAGACACGTGTGTTCAAAGTAGTGAAGGAGTGGATCTTAAATGGTCCTCGACAGAGTGATTCAAAGGTCTGGAGCCAGGACACATTACTACTGGACCAATCAGCCTAATGTTTGTATGAACATGTTTGACAGTATGCTGAAGGACCTCTCGTGGCTCAGTGATTCATAATTGTTGAAAAACCTGTTTTATGGAGTGTTTCATACGGTCCTCAACTGCGGACTCTTTCCTCCTCTGAACCGGCCGGTTGGCGCCGCAAGTTCATGGAAATAGTTGCGGCTAAAACCAACAAACCTTACAGTCTGTTGTGGGACGCATTTTTTTCTTCACCATCACTCAAAAACTGACATCAGTAGAAAAGTATGGACTCATTTTGAAGCGGAGCGTCTGCAGATTAATTCCATACCTGATGTGTTATAATTCAGTAAAATGTCTTTGAGCATTTGAAACATGCCTCTGTGTTTGATGTCACTAGCACGTTTTGACATTGTTAGCACTTTTTGGCATTATTAGCACATGTTGTGGTGTTACTAGCATATTTTGGCATTATGTTTCAGCGTTATTAGCACATGTTTCAGCACTATCAGCAAATTTTTTAGTGTTGATAACATATGTTTTCGTGTTATTAGCATGTGTTTGGGCAGTATTAGCATGTATCAGTGCTGTCAATGTCATTAATACATTTGAGTCTCATTAGCATGTTTCAGTGCTAGTAGCACATGTTTTTGTGTTATTAGCACATGTGTATTATTAGCGCACATTTTAGTATTATTCGGACATGTTTCCATGTTATTACCACATGTGTCTGTGTTGTGAACACATGATTCAATGGTAGTATGGCATGTTTGAGTGTTGTGACTGTGTGCTGTCTACAGGTGGCTGGATAAACTGGGCCTGGCGGCCAGACTGGGGCTGGATGTTGTGATGCGACAGGTGCTCATTGGTACTGGGAGTTATCACCTGATAGACGAGAACCTGGATCCACTTCCTGTGAGACGCCTTTCATCATTTATCACTGTCTTTATGTCTTTACACTGAGTGTGTGGACACAGTTTGACACCAGATGTGTTTTAATCTAAGAGGAAATAATTCTGTGTTGAGTCCACGTTCATCAGCTTCATTACAGATTAAAATTTTAAATATAAAAAACATGACGATCTTTTTAAATAAAAGGGATTATTACAGATTAAACCACTCAGCAGTATATGAAGAGATAAAACAATAGAAATGAGGTCCAGCATCTGTCCAGTAACGTCATAATTCTCTGAAATGAACCGTCCTGCATGCTTGAAGCTTAATGAACTTATATTATATTATATAATTGTATTTTGGTGGTCGAAGGTCAAGGTCACTGCCACCCTGTGTCCATCTCATTTTTGTGAACACGATATCTCAAATACACCTCAAGCGTTTTTTTCTTCAAATTTGGCACAAACGTCAACTTGACTCAAAGATAAACTGATTATATTTTAGTGGTCAAAGGTCAAGGTCACTGTGTTACCCATGTCATTCTTGTGAACACTATGTCTCAAGAATGCCATGAGGGAATTTCCTCAAATTTGGCACAAACAACTTAAGGGTGAACGTATTAGAGTTTGGTGGTAAAAGATCAAGGTCACTGTGACCTTGCATCCATCTCATTTTCATAAACATAATATGTCAAGTACACCTTTAGGGAATTTCCTCAAATTTGGCACAAACACACACTTAGATTCAAGGATGAACTGATCAGACTTTGGTGATCAAAGGTTTTAAGGTCACTATCTGTCTCATTCTGGTGAATATGATATTTCAATAACACCTTGAGGGAATTTCCTCAGATTTGGCACACGTGTCCACTTGGACTCAAAGACGAACTCATCAGAGTTTGGTGGTAAAAGATCGAGGTCACTGTGACCTTGCATCTAACTTATTCTTATAAAGGTGATATACCAACAAAACCTGGAAGGATTTTTTTTTTTTTTTCAAATTTGGTACAAATGTCCATTTGACTCAACAATAAATTGACTATATTTTAGTGGTCAAAGGTCAAGGTCACTTTGACCTTATTCATCTCATTCTCTTGAATATGATATCTCAAGAAGGCCTTTAAGGAATTTCCTCAAATTAGGCACATATGTCCACTCGGATTAAAGGATTAACTAAATAGAGTTTGGTGGTAAAAGATCAAGGTCACTGTGACCTAGCATCAATTTCATTCTTATAAATGTGATAGCTCAAGAACACCTTGAGGAAATTTTTGCCACAAACGTCCATTTGACTCAACAATAAACTCATTGTATTTTAGGGGTAAAAGATCAAGGTCACTGTGACTTATGTCATTTTTTTAAACGCGATATCTCAAGAGCACCTTGAGAGAATTTTTTCAAATTTGGCACAAATGTCCACTTGGATGAAAGGATGAACTGATTAGATTTTGATGGTCAAAGGTCAAGGATGGCTGCTGTCAGCTAACATGTTAGCCTGGTGATATTTTGGATGTTTACAGCTGGTTTCTGGCTCCTAACAGTGGACAAAATAAATCTAAATGATGCAGCTTTAAGTCAATAATCTTAACACTTCCTCACTGTGTGACCTCTGACCTCTGTCTCCTTCCAGGATTATTGGTTGTCACTTCTCTACAAGAGACTCGTCGGTCCAGAGGTTTTAAAAATTGAATTTTCCAGCTTTGCTCGGAGTAAAAGAGTTCGTCTGTATCTGCACTGTGCGAGCAAAAAGAGGTACGGCTGCTGTCGTATGTTGAGTTCATCCGCCTCTGATCTGGCATCCTGACGGCTGTGTGTCTCTGCAGTTACAGAGCCGGAGCGGTCACGCTGATTTCTATGAACCTGAGTAAGAAGCCGGCCAGGATCTCTGTTCCTGCCTCCGTCTCCTCCAGCACAGTGGACGCTTTTGTTCTGCAGTCTGAGCAGCCGGGGGAGGAGGGGCTCTACTCCAGGTGCCTCTCAATACCACCATTTATCGCTCGCTGCCCGAGTCATGTGAAGAGTCACGTCTTATGTCTGACTTTTAATGTGAAAGGATCTCGACACACTCGCAGGCCAGGACAGAAAAACACACAACACACAGACTGATGGGAAATGTAGGATCCAGTGTGTCTGGATTAAAAGTCAGCATATGGCTGCTTTAAATTTGGGAGCCTTCAAGGTCACTGCAGGTTTATCTGATTCTACGCAAGATAATTTGTTCACACATTTTATTATCGTTAAGATAACAAATATTGTTTCTCACTGCTCTGCTGTCACTTCACAACTTTATTATTCTGATAAGTTCATGATGACCTCAGGTAAACCTCCGCAGAGCTTCAGACACCTGGAAACACCTGAGAGGGTCTGAAATACTGCATCGTGTTTAACGTATATATCAGAGTAACTACAGCAGTAGTTACACTTGAGTACAGTACTTGAGTAAATGCTGTTAGTTACTCTCCACTACTTGTGCAAGCATTTACTGCTTAGTGCGTGCACTATGCAGTACCTGAGGTAGACAGCACAAGTAGTATATAGTACCTGTAGTATGTACCTGTAGTAGACAGTATGCGTAGTCTGTAGTACCTGCAGTATGTAGTACATGTCGTATGTGGTACATATAGTATGCAGTGCGTGTAGTATACACACCGATCAGCCACGACATTGAACCACTGACAGATGACATGAACAACACTGACCATCTTGTCACAATGCCATGTTCTGCTGGGAAACCTTTGGTCCTGGCATTCATGTGGACGCCACTTGAAGCACTTCTGTCATCCGAACCCCATTACAGACCAAGTCCCCCCCTCATGGCAATAACACTCCTCCATGGCAGTGCCCCCCTCCAGCAGAACATGCACCATGCCTCACCACAAACAACGCTCAGAAACACCCTGAAGAACGTGACAAAGAGCTCGAGGCATCGACCTGGCCTCCGAATTCCCCAGATCCCAATCTGATGGAGCATCCATGGGACGTGCCAGTACCCCACCTCACAACCGACAGGTCTCAAAGGATCCACCGCCAACGCCTCAGCTCCAGACTCCAAAGCACACCCTCAGAGGTCCCGGGTCCATGCCTTGACATGTCAGAGCTAAGTCCGATCCAAAAAGGCGCCACTGTAGATCGGGGGTACCTCTGGGGTATACTCAATCAGATTGGGATCTGGGGAATTCGGAGGCCAGGTCGATGCGTTGAGTTCTTTGTCGCATTCTTCAGGCCACTCCTGACCAGTTTTTGCAGTGAGGCATGGCGCATTGTCCTGATGGGGGGGCCATCAAGGTGCATTGTTGACAGTGGGGGGGTGTACTAGGTCCACAGTGGTGATGATCAGTGTTATTCACTTCACCTGTCAGTGGTTAAATGTTTCGGCTGAGCGCTGTCGTATCTGCAGTATGTAGTACAATAAACCTTGTGTTGTTTTTCTGCAGGTCAGTGAAGCTGAACGGAGTCGTGTTGAAGATGGTGGACGATAAAACTCTTCCTGACATTAAAGGAACTCGTCTTCCTCCGTCTGAACATCTTCAGCTTCCTGCCTTCTCTCTGGCCTTCTTCGTCCTCACTGACGCTCGAGCTGCAGCCTGCGTCTGACCTCAGGTGTAACATAGAGACTGTCACCTGTCAGGTGTCACATAGAGACTGTCACCTGTCAGGTGTCACATAGAGACTGTCACCTGCCAGGTGTAACATACAGACTGTCACCTGCCAGGTGTCACATACAGACTGTCACCTGCCAGGTGTAACATACAGACTGTCACCTGCCAGGTGTAACATACAGACTGTCACCTGTCAGGTGTCACATACAGACTGTCACCTGCCAGGTGTAACATACAGACTGTCACCTGCCAGGTGTCACATACAGACTGTCACCTGTCAGGTGTCACATACAGACTGTCACCTGCCAGGTGTAACATACAGACTGTCACCTGTCAGGTGTCACATAGAGACTGTCACCTGTCAGGTGTCACATAGAGACTGTCACCTGCCAGGTGTCACATACAGACTGTCACCTGTCAGGTGTCACATAGAGACTGTCACCTGTCAGGTGTCACATACAGACTGTCACCTGTCAGATGTGACGCCGACAGCTGCTCACTGTAAATGAATCTGGTGCTGTTTAGTTTCTCTGACAGAGTTTTTTCACGATGGATGCTGGAGTTTTTTGTTGATCATGAAAACTGTGTGCTGTGTCAATAAAGTTTTTTCAGGTACATCAAAGTGGTGACACACACCTTCTCTGTCTGTCTCAAATCATCCGTCCACAGACTCTTAAAAACTCTCTGAATTCAGATTATCAATCCAGAAGTCTCTCTGCGTCCTGAGGAAGTTAGTGGAACAATAATCAGTCAGTAAATTCATGACGAGGTTTTCTGTTAATTTTCCAACTTTATTTGAACCCAAAAAAAAACGAACATTGATCTTTAATTCTTCAGATTTTATCACTCCTCCTGTTCCTCTCCGTGTGTGATGATGTAACACAGAGACTTGTAGTCCAGGTTTCCTGCAGCGTCGATGTTGGACGACTGGAACATCTGCTTCACCTGTGGTCACACAAGTTATTAATGTAACTACGGTTCAAACTGAAGTTATTATTCTAACTATGGTTCAAACTGAAGTTATTATTCTAACTATGGTTCGAAGAGTTTTGGCTCAGTCAGCAGTGGCCTAACTTTTCCATTAGGTGGAGCTGTGGTGCTTCAGGTAGCTGTGTGCATTTTAAATGTGTTTATGTTGTTTTTACTAGCTTTTTTACGGCTGATTCAGCGTGTTGAACTGGCGTCAGAACCCTGCGGAGCACGCGGGTGAGAGAAATCACTCCAAGAAATAAGAAAATAAGGCAAAAGAAAAGTCGAGGGGGTGACATCAAAACAAACCTGTCATGTTACATAAGGTTGTAGATTGTTGTTGATTCTACAAATGTTGTAAAACTAGTTGATTTAAAACCAGAAACGGAGATTGTTTCACTTGTGTTAAGACATTCTGACTCTGGGGACTCGTTAACGGAGTGTTATTATCACTCAGTGTGACTTCATTGTACTTCAGTAAACCTGGTTATTCTTTACCTCCTCAGATGTAAACCTGTCGGCTTGTGTCATGAGTAGTCTCTGTAATCTGCAGAAAAACAAACAACCAAACAGGAGAATTTCATTTATCTGAACAGTGACAGTGACATTTGTAAATCTGTAAAGACAGAACTCACTCGTCTCTGTGGACGAAGCCTCGGTCGTTGGGATCGAACAGTTTGAAAGCGTTTAAAATAGTTTCTTCAGGGTCCGTGCCTGAACACAGGAACCACAGACACAACAACGAGTTTAAAATGAGACAAAAGTCGACCAAATTTCAGCTCAGCACACAGACTAAAAACAGGTGGAACCTTTTGCCTTAAACTACTGTAAATGTTTGTGATTTTATGTTCATAGCCTACAGTAGATATGAAGCGACAGCTAGCAGCTGGTTAGCTTAGCTTAGCATAAAGACTGGAAACAGCTGGAAACTTTAGCCAAATTAAATAAAAAACTAATGTAAACAACTTTGCTGACTTTTTCACAATTAAAAAAAGAGCCCTTAAGTGTAAATACTGGTGTAAATGTTTGAGTTTTATGTCTGTACAGTTAATATTAAGCTATAACTAGATGCTGCTTAGCTTAGCTTAGCATGAAGACTGAGAACAAGAAGAAACTTTAGCCGAGTTAAACAGAAAACGATAACAAATATGAATAAGTTAAGTTGACAGTTCAGTATTAATATGTAATGTCCAGAGACAGTGAGGAAAATAAAAATTACTGATTTTTGAAGGGAGTTTTATGATTTCCTCAGTCAGCATCTGGTTAGCTTAGCTTAGCATAAAGACTGGAAACGGGGAAACTGCTGATGAATTAAACATGAAATGATAACAAATATGAATAAGTTAGAATGACAATTCAGTATCAATGTATAATGTCAAGACACAGCAAGGAAAATTAAAATTATAGGTTTCTAAAGGGAGTTTTGTGGCTTTCTTCAGCCAGCAGCCTGTTAGCTTAGCTTAATTTAGCAAATAGACTGGAACCAGGGGGAAACTGTAGCCGAATTACAACATAAAACATTAACATTAACATTACCCACAAATATGAGTAAGTTAAAATGACAGTTTAGTATCAGTATGCAATATGCAGACACAGCAAGGAAGATTAACATCACTGATTACTGAAGGGAATTTTGTGACGTTTATAAGTATAAAAAAAGGAGCTAATAATGGTGAAAACTGCTGTAAATGTTTTTTTTAACAATAGCATTATCACAGTTAACCATAGCTGTAAATCCATTGTGCTAACCGAGCTAGCAGCTAGCAATAGAGTTATCGCCACCCTCTCGTCCAAATATGGTTACCTCCGGCCCCCAAAATCCAAGATGGCGACGGCCAAAATGCCAAACTTAAGGCTTAAAAATGGAAGTCCCCTAACCAATGGGTAATGTGACAGCAGCTACGTGACTTGTTTCATACAGTCTAGGGTCACTGTTTGTCAGAAAAATGGTACCAAATTTGATCAGTTTTTGTTAAAGAAGTTCATTTTTTATTTCGTTATTGTCTCTTGTTCATTAAAAAAAATCTCCTCTAGTGGATTCAACACTTCCCAGAATCCAGTTGGTCCCGACGAATGAATCTGGTTCTCACCGTGCAGCTTTTCTCCAAACAGATTGAGGAACATGGTGAAGTTGATGGGACCAGTGGCTTCCTTCAGCATGTCCTCCAGTTCGTTGTCCTTCACGTTGAGTTTACCTGAAACAGCACACGCACATCGTCGACGTCACAAACACACAACGTCTGAATGAAGTCAACGTTTATTATCCGAGCTACTAACCCAAAGACGCGTATGTGTCCTTGAGGTCCTCCTTATCGATGAATCCGTCCCGGTTCTGGTCGATGAGTGTGAACGCCTGAATTAAGAAGATGAATGATTGAAACTACAAGATGAAACCTTGAAATGAATCTCAAGTGAACGTGATGATTTTACCTCTTTGAACTCTTGGATCTGAGTTTGTTCAAACATGGAGAAGACGTTGGACGAGGCTCTCTGAGCTCTTTTGGCACCGCCTTCCTTCTTCTTTGTCTTCCTGCTCGCCTAAAATAAATCACAGACATTATATTATCATGAAGTCCAGGACAGAGAGGATTTATTTACTGCAGGTCTAAGGAAGAGGAGTGAAGCTGGAGGATTTAAGGAACTTTTTCTATCAATCAAACTCTGAACTATGGTTTAAAATCTTAAAAAAAAAACGTAAACATTATCTATACATCAAATATTTAGGACCAAATAAGCAACAATGAAAAGGTGTTATTATTTATTAAGGTTATGTTTGGGCACAAAAAGCACTTGGTTATGTATAGAAAAAAATCATGTTTGGGCTTTAAATACCTGCAGGATTCACAGCTGTGGTATGGATGACAACGTCACTTTAGAAACGTTGATATAATATGTGTGAAACACAATCAGTTATTCCCAACTTCTTCAGAAATATGAACGCTGTGGTGTAAGAGGCACAACTTTGATGAAGAAGTTATTTAAATAAAGGTCTCAGTATGTAGAAATGAATAAGAGTAACCTGTGGTGTTCCACAAGGTTCAGTACTGGGACCTGAGTTATTTATACTTTATTTCAGTGATGTTAGTGTATAATATGTTGAAATCTGTGACATTTGCTGATGAAACAAATTTATTTTGTTCATGTGAGGACATGAAGGAGTTAAAAACAGTAGAAAGGGAACTGATCATGTTGTTTTCAACACATGGTTTTACTGATATCACAAAATGAAAATAAAACAAAAGTTATGGTGTTCTTTGGTGTAACGACTAACTGTGAAAGAAAACTGAAGTTAAATGTTGCTGAAATTGAAAGAGTATATGAAACAACAATTTTAGGAGTGATTATAGATCATAAACTATGTTGGAAGCCACACAGCACATAATAAACAGAAATGATCTAAATCTGCTGCTGTTTTTTATAAAACAAGGGAGCAGATGGAGGTCGGTTTGCCCCAGTTTGGAGAAGCAGACAGGAGTACTGACACAGAAGCTAAGTAATGCACTGCTGTGGGCGGGGCATCAGCAAAATGTATTTTAGACACCTAAAAAATCTCTATCAGTTTAAGTCAATGCTTTATTTGTAATATTTTCACCACTTTACTTTAACGTCAGACGGTGATTTCTGACGGAGAACTGAAGCCGTTATATCGCTCTCTTCAAAGACTCCACTGAGAAAAACAGTCATTTTACCTCGCTGAACACAGGAGCTGCTGGTCTACCGCTGCCTCCATCAGATAGTGTGTTGGTATAGACTCTTTTACTGTTAGAAAACAGTGTGATGTTTTTGGTGGGCGGGGCTTAGCTGGAGGCAAAACAGTTCTCCACAGACGTTAGTTAGTGCTAGCTAACAAGTTGTGTTGTCTTGTTTTAGACAATGGAGGAAGATGATGTGACATTAGCTAATGTGCTAAAAAGTTAGCGTTCCAGAGAAATCCAATCTTCCTCTTAACAGCTCCCCAGTTCCTGATGAGGTGGACATGATAACCCTTAATACACATAACGATAGCTCTCTGCTCCCTGAGGTGAGGTCATCATTTAGATTCTTTACAAACAAATCCAAACTAAATCTTTGACCTCCTTCACCTCAGGTTCATTCAGTGAGTTAGAATTAAAATCACAGCTCTCTAGTTGTACCGTCGATATCAACATAAAACCATAAACATGAGAAGAAAGGATGTGAGCACCTACCATGTCCTCTGCTCTGCTGCTGCAGTGAGTCAGGCTGACGATCAGGGAGCGACAGTTTAAATAGAGCAGCTGTCTGAGCTGCAGAGAGGAGACGTGATGATGGTCTGAGTGAAGACGAGGTCTTTGGGGACGAGCCGGGCTCGAGGTGGGACCCCCCGGCCCTGCAAACTTCCCCTTACATGGACAGGATGTCTGTAAAACTGTGATTCTCCGGAGGCCCGAGGACAACTGCTGCTGCTGATCAGAACCTTTTAAAGTGTTTCTATTTACAGTTTCACATCAGAGACGAAGGAGGAGGAGGAGGAGGAGGAGGATCTGACACTCCTCATTGACTTTAATGCTTCTTATTCTTTTATAAGGAAACTTAAAAACTTCTACACTTAAAATACGAATGACTGTTGTACACCAGATATATGACACATCCTGATCATCTGAGTTTCACCCTAACAAAGACAAACATGTCCTTAATAAACGCCCAATATCACCAGGATAAATGTCGACCCTGTGTGGTTAGTGTGTGTCCAGCTTGAGGCACAACACTCACACGGTTATGGTCAGAGAAACATCATGTTTGAGCTTCAGATATCTTGCTTTAGGTGGCACAGTCGCCAGACTCCATCCATCCATCTAATTACAGCAGAAAACAGAAGACTGAACATCCTCCACACAAACTCCAGTAGTGAGGTGTTACTGGAAACCTGTCTGTCCCAGTTTACAGTGTATGTTAACCACTTTTAAACCTCTCCTGTCGTGTGGTGTTTGTTCCCTCTGAGCTCAACACAAGATGTTTAATGTCTCAGCAGTCTGAATATAAAGTTCTTATAAATGTCAGAATACATATTTGAAGCAGTTTGATCAGCGTCCACATGACGGCGCTGTCGTCCTTCTGTTCTGCTCCTCGTGTTGTGCTCATGCGGCATATACAAATATTATGAGCATTATTTCTACACAAGAGAGACCCTCAGTGACCTGCAGCTTCTGCAGCTTATGATCAGGTGCTGAATCTGTTTACAGTGTGAAACTGTCAAACAGCACCAAACTCCTTAGAAAAATCTACCAATTTAAAATGTCTTTGAATCAGGGCGAAGAAACAAACTGACAGACGAGTCTTTGTGGTGTGCTCTGCTGGACAGGGACTGATGGTCTGTAGACGAGCTGAATCTAAACAGTGAAATTATTTTCAAAATGCTGTTTAATATATTTTAATACATCCCAAACTACAGGCTGGTTCACCTGTTTACACCTGTCCTCCCTCACCTGCTCAGAAACAATTCATTTAAACAGAAAACAAGACATTTTTAAATTGTGCAATTTGTCAATGGAGTTTGGCACAAACATAAAACTATCTAAAAACTAAAACTATCTACTCAGAAACGACTGAAAAGACCATTATTATTATTATTATTATTATCATTATCATTATTACACAGCACAATGACGATATACATTTCATTTTTAATATTTAAATTTTCAATATCTTAAGTACTGGTGTTAAACACTGGGGCATAATGCACATTTCAGTTCTATTTTATTTTATTTTATGGCTTTATATTTACATATTTTATTTCATACTTATTCTTACCTCTCATAAATCTCTATTTGTATCAGAGTGACTGTAATGAATCATAATTTCCAATAAAGTATTTGTGATTCTGATTATTATTTGGCAGCCCACTGGTGCAAAAAAACTAAATCTTGAAAAATAAAATGAAATAAAATAAAATAAAGCAAAATAAAAAAAAGCCTATCTGTGTAAAGTTCTGACATTATTGTACTTGACTTGAGTAATGAGGGAATATTGTGCTTTTTCTTTTACATTTATTCAAACAGCTGTACTCAGATTAAATCACAGATTAAGATTTCATATTATTAAAATGCTGCCATGTTAACTCATTCCATTCAGGCACATTAAATAACTTCTACATTTTAGTGATAATCTGCATTATACTTATTTGTAAAATGGAGGACTCATTGTAATGGAATATTTGTGCACCTCTACACGGCCGATCAAAGGCTGCCTGTTTTACAGTGAATAAATCCTCTGTTACAACTAAAAATAATAACTCTATATACTGCTGGGTGATTTAATCAGCAATTATACATCATCATTAATTAGTTTATTTATATTTTTATTAATAATCTGAATCTGTAAAGTAACTAAAGTTATTAAATATATGTAGTGTAGAAAAACTACAAGATTTCTACTTATTCGTACTTATTTATTTCCACTTTATGCCACTTCTCAGAGGCAAATATTACAAATATTACACTGTTTACTGCACTAAACATCTCTTTGCTTTTATTTTATGTTGTTTTATTCTACTTTTTATTTTTTGGGGGGGACTCTTTCTGAAGCTACAAATATATTTCCTTGAGCCTCCCTGAGTAACAGGAGGAAAAATCAGAATAAGAGAAACTTAATTGATCCCTAGGGGAAATTATGATTCATTAGTCGCTCCGATTTCAAGAACAGAGAGTTATTAGCAGTAAGCATAAGAGTATGAAATAAAACTATGTAAATATAAAGCAATAAAATAAAATAAAACAAAATAAAATAGAAATGAAAATGTGCATTCAGTAAGATAAAAATAGAATGTGCATGATGCTGCAGTGTTTAACACCAGTACTTAAGACATTAAAATATTAAAAAATAAAATATATATTATCATTGTGTTGAGGCTGTAAGTGTGAAATGTAAGTAGATTATTTACAGCCATACAAAATGCACGACCCTCTCTTCACCATAAATTAGTTTTAATGTACCCTTTGATATTTGAAAGTTAAACGGTGAAGAAGAAAACCTGGAGTTGAAATTTAAAAATAATAATTTCTGTTTTTACTTTTCCTGGTTTTGATAAACGGTGTCATTTGGCAATTTTTATGAAGACGTGGTTTGGAAGGTGTGATTTCATTAAATATCTGCAGCTCGATTTTTCATTATAATGTTCAGTTTTTTTTTTTTTTTTTAAATTAACCTGTCTGTCATTGCCCTGATATCTATATGTGTGCTGTGATACTGACAGTAGTTATTGGTCAATGTGTACCTGCAAGTTGTGTCAAAAATAAACTGCAATAAATAAAAATAAATAAAGAAATAAAATATGAATAAATAAGTAAAATAAAAATTAAAATAAAATAAAATGAAAATATATAATAAATAAATAGTTTATTTTCCTGCTAATCTCTGTCCTTCTGTGAAACTCTGACAAACTCACACAACTTTTGTAAAAGATGTTTTAATGTTTGACTTCAGACAGAAATACAATCTGTAAATTTAATCTGTGAGTCAATCAGCCGTGTGTGCGTGTGTGTGTGTGTGTGTGTGTGTGTGTGTGTGTGTGTGTGTGTGTGTGTGTGTGCGTGTGTGTGTGTGTGTTTCCGCTGCAGTGAACACCTTCAGTGTCCGCGGGGCTCAGCGGACCGTGAACGCGCCGCATTAATATCACATTAATACTACACTACCCACAGCCCCCCGCGTTGAGCCATGTTGTAGGAAATCCGTTTGCGGGCGGCGGATTATTGTAATCCGACAGAGAGGGTCTGGACGACACCTCGGATCACGACAGAGGAGCGGAGCCCAGCAGCAGCAGCAGCAGCAGCAGCGGCGGCCTGTGACGAGAATTAAGGGATAAAGTTGAGATATGATCTGACGCGCTGCACCTGAAGGCATCATCAGCGGTGCCCGGGCCGTTTCCTGGACCAGTCCATCCGCCTGACGCGCTCTGACAGCGGCTCCGCATCCCTGCAGCGCACCGCGGAGCACAGCGGAGAGCAGGAAGCTTTAATTTGTTACTGAAGGAGCTCTCCTCCTCCTCCTTCTCCTCCTCCTTCTCCTCCTCCTCCTCCTCCTCCTCTTCCACCGGCGGGTTTAACTCAGCTCGGCTCGGCTCGGCTCGGCTCGGTCTGTCTGCGGAGTGAAGCTGCTCCGAGCCGAACTTAGCTAGCGCGGCTAGCTCACTGCAGCTAGCTAGCTAGCTCGGAAGGAATTCATCAAGTTTAGTTAGTAATTTAGCGAATTTCGCGACGCGCAGCGGAACCAGGAGGCAGAATGTCGGCGAAAGACCAAAACAAACTCTCCACCACTGAACGACCGATCAAAGGTACGTGACATTTCTTTCTTTTCCCCCCGGTGGGTGCAGGAAGTTAACGGAGGCTGCTGTCACGGCTAGTCGGCTAACGGTGAGCTTCATGACAGCCCAGCCCCGTTAACAGTTAATTTACTCGGTTTTTTTCAGCGGATCACGGTGCTTCCTGCCCGCCTCTGCCCCGGCAGGGCACTCACACTGCCCGGGTACACGAGTTAATCAACCCGGGCGGCAGCTAATGAGTTAGCTTCTTAGCTTAGCTGTCCGGACTGCCAGATGTCAGCTGTATGCTGTTTAACGGGGGTCATCCCGATGTTCCCGGGGTCCTCTGACATAAACGAACATTTCCAGATGTCGGTGAGGGCTAGCTTCACGGTTCAAACTGCAAACCAACGAAGGGAGGTGGACGTTTTGAATGCAGGTTGAATAATAAAAATCCGTTCAGCCACTGTGGAGATATTAACGTACAAAGTCAAGAAAACTGTCTTAGCCCACATATATGTGAAGGCGTAGGCAGGGGCGCAGCTCCACATGTTGGGGCCCGGGGCAGAGGACAGGGGGGCCCCAAAGTTTTAGATCATGTGAAAATAGCCTGGGGGCGATATGGCCCTAAAATAATATCAGAATATTTCAGGGTATTTTTGTAATATTCTTGGCAATATGACAAAGTAGTATAAAAAATATTATTAATGAAAGAAAATAGAAATGCAACAGAATCAGTGATGTAGTTTCACAGTTTGCTTCAAATATTCAGTAAAAACTAAAGTGATCTCTCATTTCTTTAGTTTGTGAACAACAACAGTAACTCAGAGTGAGATTCAGATTCTGTTCCAATATTAATAGTTCAACTAATTCAAATCTACCACTAATTACACATTTAAACAAATGTCCCCTGGGATCTATATATATATATATATATAAATCAACAGCTGATTTCCTTCTCTTTTTTTATGCTCTGCTAATTCTCTTCTAATCAGTCCCTCCAGGATGTCACGGCCCAAAACCCTTGAATTTGCAGGCCAATTTAGTCAAAAATCACATAAAAATTGCAGCATTTTAATGTGATTTCTGCAGGAAATTGCATCAAATGACAAAAATTGCAAGTCAGGAGAAAACAAAAGTGATTTTTTTTAAACTACTGGCTCCAAAAAATAAGTGATGTAATGACTTGCTATAATAATCATAGTGAATATTCCAAAAACAGCTGCAAATGTTTCGGTTCTCTTCTTTAGTTTTATTGAAGTAGTTTGAATTGAAGTAGTTAGCGTCACATAGCTTTATATTACTGAAGGTTTCATCACTTGAAGACACCGACTCGCTGTGCTGCTGCCAGAGGAGCCACTGAATGAGTTCCCTCTGAGCGCTGAGAGAAGTAAAACATCCAGGACACCACAGTTTATCACACACTACTGAAGCTGCTCCTCTTTTTACTGGAACCACCAAGGAGTCACTGATTATTTCGCTTTCAGCCATGTTTGTTGTTGCCGTGGGTAACTAGTATGACGTCAGTATGTCAACAAGTCCAAATATTGTGAGTGTCACGATATTAATTTTTCATATGATATTAAAAAATTTATCAGTATTATTGTGAACGAGATCATGCGGCCTCCTGCCTCTCACGTCATATAGGTTGTAGGGATGTTCCTGTCGACTATACAAAACTTTAATAAAGACTAGTCGACTAGTCTAAAAAAGGAAAACACTCGTAAAACAGTCAAAATTTATCACAATTTATTGTTAAGTATTTGAAACATTGTCCAAAAAATATAGTGTGCATTAAGAGCCCTTTGAAGCTTTAATCACACTCTTCAACAACCATGTTGGATTTTAAATGCTGCTGAAGTACGAGACACTTTGCACCGTGCGGTATGAATGTGAACATGACGGCAACTCAGTCAAAAGTTAACCACTAAAATAACATCTGAAATAAATAAAGTGCCTCTGAAATGATGATCTGACAGAAATGATAGCAGTTCACTTTAAAGTGAATAAAACAACATGTAATTTATAATGAAACTTCAGCTGAAATGAGAGGCATTTAGCTGCGTGCAGTATGAATGTAAACCCTGCACATTATCTGACAACAACTCACTGAAAGTTAACAAATAACATAACATCTCAAAAAAGATTCATTGCTGCTGAATTCATGTTCTAGATCAAAGTGCTGCCAAACCGCGCTGGTTGGTGAGAGGACATCTCTCTTATTTAAAACTCCAGTCTACTCCAGCATTACCGCGGGGAGGGGGACTGCTGTCTGACGCCTCTGTAGCACCCACTAGAGGCAGGCGGCTGCATGACAGTTAAGCTGCCTTGTACATGAATAAAACATGTACAAAAACTAATATTTCTGGTGCCGTCTAGCGAGGGGGCAGATGTTTAATCGTTTAGATGTTGAATCGCACACATCTCTAATAGGTTGTTTTACAAAAATTACGCACATAGGGTTCCCACGGATCCTTAAAAAGTCTTTACGTCATTGAATTCATCCTAAAAAAAAAACCACAGGGACGCACAATAATAACGACATGTCATTGGTATCTGCTGATATCGGCTGGCTTTAAAATCCGAATCGGCCAACATGCTTTGTGTTAGTTGTCACAATAAATGAATAGTATAAAGGTAACTGGTGGACTCTAGCCAGTAGGGGGGTAGGACTTTTCAGATTCCCCAGAATTCTTGAGGGGCGGGGCTGTGTGCTGAAGAACGCTGATTGGTGGAACACACACTTGCAGCGTTCCTCTCTTCCGTGCCAGTGTGGCTGCAAACTTTATTTCATTTCTACAAGCTTCACTTGGTTTGTGTTTTGATCATTTGGAAAATGGAGCAAAAGAAGAGAAGCTACGAGAAGTGGACGGACGACGAGGTCCAGGCTCTTTGGAGCGTATTTGCCCAGGAAGAAATTCAGCGGGACTTTGAGTCGGTGACTCGAAACGACCGAGTCTATGGAAGAATAGCTGACAAGCTGGCGGAGCTAAATATAGGGCACACACTGAAACACATTCGTGAAAAGTTGAAGAAACTTAAGCAAGATTATAAGAAGCTTCAGGCGTTCGCAGTTGTCTTTGCTAATAACGCCTGTCGTCTTTTCCGTGCAGATCACATGGTTTTATATGTGATGTAGTAAAACACGAGGAACAACAGAACAACTTGAGCGTCCTCCATCCTGGAGTACTGTGTTGCACTAATGATGATGCTGGCTTGTCAGTTGCCATTTACGGCGTCATCGTGCTTGTTTGGCCTTCAGCTTCAGCTGATTTGAATAAATTCTCCGGAACTTTGAGGTGTTGTGGAAACACAGACCACACAGATTACCAGGAACTCTTTCACCCAGGAAAATAAACGTTCTGGGAATAAACGTTCCCGGGAATGTTGGTGGAAAAGGAGCTAATGAGTACGGAGGCCTGAGAGTGTCAGGTAATAACGACTGAAACAAAGTTTGTGTAATTATAATCCTTAATATCACAAATGTCCATTTGACTCTCCTGTGTAATCGACCCTGTTACACAGACATTGTAAAGTACTGTATTTCATGTCTCCATCTGCTGGTGGCCGTCACTATAAGAGTATGTATAGTATGATGTTGATTCCACTGCAGACGAGACTTGATGATGACTGACATTAGGTGGGAAAAAGTGAATATACCTATATCAGTATCTGTTGTCAGTCAAATGAGTTGTCATGTATCAGCATATCAGATATCGTGCATCCCTAAACGGCACTGGCGCCCGTTTCTATCCCAGAGCTCCAATAAAGACAGAGACGTGGGCAGAGATCTCCTGCGGGTCACAGAGGGTTACCTGAGAGGAAAGTGATCATTAGATAAAATGATAGTTGCCACACCTGTGCAGCTGATTCACTCCTCTGGCTGTCAGCGCCGGTGGAGGCGTCAGGGTGATTTATTCTGCCAGTTATTATCCTTCAGTGTGTCTGAGCTCCACATGGAGACAGTTTGTAACACACCAAACTCTGTGACCCGTCAGAGCGAGCGACCCAGTTAAGTATTTCTGCCATATTCCCACTGCAGACGTTTCTATGACACTTGATGGCAGCTGGTGCCAAAAATTAAACTCAGATTGGGTCACATGTTCTGATAGTGTGTCGTACAGGTGTGTCTGTGGAGACACTGACTGATCTCCTGCATGCAGTCGATCCTCCAGGTCAGTGGTTCCCCATCATGTTAGATAAACGTCTTTATCAGCTCCGTCTCTGTCTGCTGCTTTAAAAACTGCAGGTTTTATTAATAATATTAAAGAGGACTAAAGTGGCTGTTTTAACACACCACAGCTCTGAGGCCACTTGGCAGAGAAAAAGTCGAACTAAGTTTCGAGTTTAGGATTTATTTTTGTCTGCAAATAGAAATAAGAAAATCATGTATTAATCTACAAAATCATGTAAATAAAGTCACAGATACTTAAATAGCAAAGTGCAAAACATTACAGTAAAGTAATTTAAGATAACTGGGACAGTTATGCAGGCTAAATGAGGTGCAGGCTGGAGCTAAAGCTGACGGCACATCATGTTCAGCAATCAACAACAAAACAAACCAAAGCAGGCAAACAAGGCAAAACAGCAGCAAAGACTAAATACAACACACACAAAACAACAACGTTCAAACACTTTAAGCTCCTGTACCCTGCTCTTCTATGCCAGTATTACAGTTTGATCATTTATTTTTATATTTGATCAATGTGTTATTTGTAGACTTCAGTTTAAACTAATGTTTAAAAATGTTTTCAGTTTCTCACGACAACTGTCCCATAAACCCAGTCCTTCAATGACGTCACCCCCACCAAAGGTTTCTTGGACATAAAAACACATCTCACAGCACGTTGACGTTTTCTTGTTTTAAACAACTTTAAGATGCTTTCAGGTAATAATTGTTTATATAATAGTTTATATAATTTGAGCTGTTTTAAAGTTGACCAAATCTCTAAATTCAGGAGTCTTTAGTGTAATAAATAATGAGTTTGTTGTAACCTCTGTATGAGGTTTTGTTCACAATTCTTATGGCTCTCTTTTGAACTAGGAAAATTGGATTTGTTTTATATGTTTTTCCACACAATGATTAATGTATGACAGAATAAACAAACAGCGTAAGGTGTATAATGAGGCTTGATTTAGAAGATTATTTTCTATAACTAAACTAAACATTGCCGTTGACTTTGAGATGTTGTCCCAGATATAATTTATGTGCCGCTTCCAGTGTAGTTTATTTATCACGATGTCTAGAAATTTAATATCCAACACTCTTTCAATTTCAACCTTATTTATCACATGTGCTGTTTGAGTTGGCTACACCATTACCAAAAACTTTAAGTTTGTCGAGTATACAAAAAGAAAAACCAGCAGGCCAAGTCGCCCCAAACATACATCTTGTATAGTCCGCTACCGACTAGATGTCCTGTTGCTGTATATTCTCAACGTATTACCTGTTGCCATTAGGGCTCCAATGATTAGTCGACTAATCGATGACTAATCCACTATTAAAATAATCGGTGACTATTTTAGTAGTCGAATAATCGGTTTGAGTCATTTCTCATAGAAAAGTACTATAAAAGTACCCCAAAATACTCTTATTGCAGCTTCTTACATTCAGATATTGGCAGCTTTACACACTCTCCCATGACGGTGAACTAAAACCCTTTGGCCTGAGTACGAAACAAGACATTAGATGACATAATTTTGGGGTTTGGGAGAGACAGACCGACATTTTTCACAATTTTAACACATTTTTTGATAAAATGACTAGTCGACTAATCGAAGAAATAATCGACAGATTAGTCGACAATGAAGATAATCGTTAGTTGCAGCCCTAGTTGCTATACACTTTAACACCGTGTAACACAGTCAAAAACTGTAAACAGTCCAAACCAACACAGACTTCATGTTGTTTTTATGCACGACAATGTCCACAATATCTTTTTGTCATGTGCTCTGAACTGCCTCACAGCACCGTGCCTGTCGTAAATAACTTGTGCCTGTATTCAAGCTGTATAAACAAAGTAAAAATAAACATAACAGACTTGAGTAATATCAGAACCTGTATGATATGTCGTATCAACACAGACATTTTTACTAAACATAAATATGTACACACTACAGGATATCAGCTCGATTACAGCCCGACACAGTGTCGTACGGTGTCGGCTCAGATCGTGAACAAGGACAAGTGTCGTACACAATAATCCATTGTTTTATATTTTTACTTTTTATCCACTCCCGTTTGCCTCGATAAAGTTAATGCATCACACCGTCATTTCAGACTCAACACTTCCTGTAGCTGTTTCAAATTAAAAGCCCCTTATCGTTTCAGCTGAGAGAATCTCTTCAGTTTCTAAAAAGGCTTTTATTGTGAAACAGTTGCAGGAACTTCATGTGGAGGGTTCAGTAACTCGCATGTTTGTATGTGGTACTTCAAATGTAGCTCCGCCCATCTGGTAACACTTCTTTCGTGACTATGGTAACAGTTCAGCTGGGACATGAACAGACACAGTCGTCACGTTTCCATTACCCCTAGAAATGCGCGAAACCTAAATATCGTAATAAAAAACTGGTAATAGAAACACCTATATTTCGAAAATCCTCTCAAATATCGCTAAATCATTTTTACGCTGTCATGAGGTGGTTTTTCAGACGTGTCGATATAAAAGTGTATCGTAAAACTGTAAATGGAAACACTTGTTACACATTTACATGTCACCGGGGTCAACGGACATGACGTAGGGGGTCACGCGACCAGTTCTTTTCAAGGAAGATGGCGCGGTATGTGTGGACAGACGAGGAGAGGGAGTTATTATTAACAGTTGTTCGTGATAAAAATGTCACAGTTATCTTGGTTAGCAAACAACAAAGAAATTCGGAATGTTAAATGTAAATAACACATAATGCTTTCGGCCATCTTCCTCAAAGTGAAGTCTCGCGGGACGGACAAGAATTTACGAGAATTACGGCTATTTCGCAAAACACCGTTCAATGGAAACACCTGCAAGTAGCATTTGAACTTTATCGAAATTTCAGAAATATCGCGTTTATTTTGTGAACAACTGTAATGGAAACACAACTGGTGACTGAAATAATAGTAATAGTAATAAAAATAGAACAAGAATAACCTGATGACATCACACACGTCATGAAAGACGACTGGGGATGATTGGTCATGGACAAACATGTAGTCTGTCATATCTGTCGGCCAAGTCACGGCACGAAAATATCTTGATATATAAAACAATGCGTACACCTGACAGTGCACGGTTTTCTTTTATAAATCCCAAATCAACGTGGAATTGTCCTCACGTGAAGCAGCCTCATATCCCGCCCTCGACACGCCCGCATTCAACCATGAATCTATAAGTAACGTGTGACAGGAGCTGAAATTAAACATGTGAGCGCCATCATGATACAAATAATTTCTACAATCTGGCTTCAGTTCACCACATCACCATCTGTGTCTCCAAAATGTTCGTACACATGGCTCAGAGTTTCCCTCCGGGGCGCACATTCTCCCGTCAAGCCTGTTTTTATAGATCACAACTTTTGCGTGGGAAGTTGCGTACGCCTCTTTCAGGCCTCGTTTTGTGCATACGCAGTGTTCATAAATGAGACGGCAGCATTCAGCACATCCAATGCATCAAAACATTGTTTTCTAGTTGGAGCCGCGCCTCGTTTTCAAACTGTATGCTTTGACTCAAATGAACAATGACAGCAATATAGTCCACGATGAGCAGCGCTAAAATCAACCTGCGTAGTTGTCCCTCCATTGTGACATTAGAAAGTGTCACATTTATCTTGACAGTGTACTCTTCTTCAACGTTTGCTTTACTTCCTGGATTTTTCCCACATGGAAATTCTGACCAATCAAGAGCAGCTTTCTCACACAAGGCATTTGATCTGGTCCGCTTGTAAATGCTGCCGTGAGAACACCAACCAACTCTAGGCAATTATACAACTTTGGAACAGGTTAAAATATCGTCGTGTGTTTGTGCTGCTGAGGTGTTTCAGTGTTTAGTGAACCAGCAGGTTGTGTGTGTGTGTGTGTGTGTGTGTGTGTGTGTGTGTGAGTGTGAGTGTGTGTGTGTGTGTGTGTGTGTGTGTGTGTGTGTGTGTGTGTGTATGTGTGTGTGAACGGTCACGTATGATTGGCTCAGAGGGTTAGAAAGGCTTAGGAGTGTAAATCTTTAGGAGAGCGTCACATCATTAAACCTGCCCTCTTAAGGCTGCTGGTCAGTCAGGAAGTCACAACACACATTGTCTCACACGCACACACGCACACACGCCACACACACAGTGTCATCGGTCACAAATTCAAAGACAGCTGTGTTCAGAGACGAGGTATTAATTTAACCACATGTTTATATCTCAGGTTGTTGTGTCTAGTTTTGCATTATATTGATTTTATTATGATCAGTCCAGTCTAACACCTCTTGGAAACATTTTAAACTTCTGTTGGATGGAATTAGATTGTGCACGTGTATCTGATGAAATATTAATCATAATAATCATTATACAAACTTATACTTAGTTTGGTGCAATTATTCAACTGTGCAATATTTCTCAGTATACGACTTTATCATGCACATAACTGCACATATTTCTAAAGTTTACTTTTATTCTATTGTTGTATATATTGTCGTTATTTTTTCACACTTACAGCCTCAGCACAGTGACCATATATATTATATTTTTAATATTTTTATATCTCAATTACTAGTGTTAAACACAGTAGCATAGTGCACATTATATTTTTTAATTTTAATGTACAATTTCGTTTTGTTGTTGATGTTTTGTTTAATTTAATTTAATTTTATTCTATTTTGTTTTATTTTATTTTATTTTATACTATTTTATTTTGTTTTATTTTATTTTATTCTATTTTTTAATTTAATTTAATTTTGTTTTATTTTAATGTCATTTTCTGTTTTATTTTGTTTGATTTTATTTTATTCTGTTTTATTTAATTTTATTTTTTTATTCAATTTAATTTAATTCTATTTTGTATTAATTCAATTTAATTTTGTTTTGTTTTATTTAATTTTATTTTTTATTATTTGGTTTTAATTTGTTTTATTTTATTCTATTCTAATTTTTTTTTTTTTAAATTAAATTCAATTAAATATTTTTAAATTTAAATTAAATTTTGTTCTATTTTATTTTATCCTATTTTATTTTATTTTATTTTATGGCTCTATATTTACATACTTCTACTCACACTCTTATTCTTACTTATTATAATTCTCGATTCTTTATATCGGAGCGACGGTAATGAATCACAGTTTCCCCTCGGCGATCAATAAAATATTTCTGATTCTGATTAAATTATTTGTTTATATGTTTCACAGATGAATTTATAGAAATAAGTCTTATTCTCACCTTCTGCACCAACAACAAACAAAGTAATTTAACGTTGTAACCTTCTGATTAAAACCCTGATAAAGACCATTAATTAACAGATTAATCTGTAGTGAAAATAATTGATTTGCAGCTGTAAATTGATCATAAATCTGTTTAATATTCTGTCAACTGACAGAATATTAAACAGATTTAATTTCAGGATGAAACAGGTCCTGATGGTCGAGGTCGACACTGCTGCCGGACGCTGCTGCAGCTCTCAGCATTTGTGTGTGTGTGTGTGTGTGTGTGTGTGTGTGTGTGTGTGTGTGTGTGTGTGTGTGTGTGTGTGTTTGTGTTCTGTACACACCGATGGATCTGCTCTGGCCTTTGGCTTAGTTACAGATAGTAATCAAATCAGTCCGGCCATTTGCATCGCCTGCCACATGTAATGATTCTGTCCTCATTCATCATTAATGAAGCTGGACCTGAGGACGGAGCTGGTTCACTGCCCTGCTGTGGGCCCCAGGACAGAGCTGGTTCAGTGTCCTGTCATGGGCCCCAGGATGGAGCTGGTTCACTGTCCTGTCGTGGGGTCCTGGACAGAACTTATGCAGTGTCTTGTGTTGGGTCCCAAAGTGGATCTTCTTCAAAGTTTGGACCCGGCGCCCAGGATGCAGCTGGTTAAGTGTCCTGTCGTGGGCCCCAAGATGGAGCTGATTCAGTGTTCTGTCATGGGCCCCAGGACGGAGCTAGTTTAGCGTTAGGTTCGGGGCCACAGGACAGAGCTGGACAGGACTTTAGTGTGCTGTTTGGTGATGGGCCCCAGGATGGAGCTGCTTCAGTTGACTCTTAATCTGCTGTAATTGGATTTTGGCTCTTCACTCAGTCAGTGCACAGCATTAAGTACATACCAGAGACTGTTGATTATAGTTGATTAATGGACTGTTTTTTTTTGGTCAGACTATTTCTCACCCACTGTTTTGATCACTGACTTGTTTCAGTCAAAAAACAAAAAATCCAAAATGATTCCAGCTTCTCCAATGAGACTTGTTATCTTTATTTCTTTTATTATAATAGTAATTCAAGTTTGTATAGTTTCAGAGTCGCTCAGACAGAACGAGCAAACTGACGAGAAACAAACAACATGTTAACAGAGAAAACAGTCAGCAGATTAATGAATAATAAAACAACAGGGACGATGTGTTGATCAGGTTTATTCAGTCCCTGACCTTTAACATTATCTGATTTATATTTCCGCCTCACGTCTCGCCCTGCGGTGCTGTGATGATGATGATGATGATGATCCACAGATGATGTGTGTATCAGTTGTGTTTGGCAGAAGCCGCTCCGGTTTTGACCTCGGCCGTCCTGCTGATGTTTGTTTGGAGCAGAAACACGTCGATGCCACCGGTGTGTCAGCACAAACAGAGACAAAGCCGCCGTCTGTTTGACGCTCGCTTTGTTTTGTTTATATTTGACTGGCTCCTGACCACACGGGCTACGGTGGCCAACAGGGACAAAGTTCAGCATCAGGCGTTGCCAAACAAGAGAATTAAAGTGTTCAAAAGTTGCTTGAAGTTATCTGCTGTGAGTGAGGCGTTCACTGGGCGGTGGACGTGTCAGGCCTGTGTGTGAAGCCTGAGTAGATCCAGGCTGATTACACTGGAGGCTGCTGACGAGCGTTCAGGCGCAGTTATTAAAAGAAAGTCACTCTCCAGCCGCTCGTCTGTGTCGTTGATTATTTACATACCACTTCCTACTGACGCCTCGTTTCACAACTTTGGTTTTCCTCTGCTCAGGCGCAGAGATGCAGCCTCCACTAATCACCCAGTCCATCGCCTTGTCCGATCACATCTGTCTTGAGCCGACTGGTTTCCTCTGCGTGCTGGTGATGAACCAGTTCAGGAGCGCTGACATGATTGGCTGAGTGTGTGCGACCTGGTTTGGTTTCAGAGTTGCACACTAAACTAGACCACTGGGCCAGGAATATGTGTGTGTGTGTGTGTGTGTGTGTGTGTGTGTGTGTGTGTGTGTGTGTGTGTGTTGAAAGGAGGAAGTGTCTTCTGAAGTACGTTCTGTACATGAGTGAGGAGTCAGAGGACGCAGGAAGAGGCAGGATCACATCAGAGTTTTGTAGAAGGAACAAGCGACAGTTACGTTTCTGATCCACCTTCATTTGTCAGTATAAACAGATGCAAAGTTCCTCAGTGACAGTTTGTTTCTGTTTTTAACACCACGTACAGTACACAGAATAATAAAGTGCTGCCCCCACCAAGAAATCTTCCTAGTGGACCAGCAGTCCTCATCAGGGTCCATCAGTGGACTAGTGTCCCTCATGTTTGTGATATGAATGTAATGATGAAATGATATATTTTGGTGGTTTGAGTTGAAGGTGTGAGAAAGAATAGTCTCAGTAACATTGTTAACACTGTGCTACATTACAGAGAAATACAAACCGTACTAATGAACCTTCATTAATATAGGCCTATATTTTATCTCCAAGTGCACGTCACACACTGAGCGAGCCGCCTGTTAATGACGCTGTGGGCTAATGGGCATGTAACTACTTCCATGTTTCACATGATACGTCATGTTTGTAGTGGACCAATGAAGATGAGTTTACATATCACATTACATATCAATTTAGTTGACGGAAAATTCATGCTGTTTTTGTTGACAAAAATAAAAAATGTTTCAGTTGATGAAAATTTGAAAAATGTTTTAGTCAAAGAAACTCAAAAATGTTTTTGTCAATGAAAATTTAAAACCTTTTGGTTTATGCAAGGGGCGGCACGGTGGTGTGGTGGTTAGCACTGTCGCCTCACAGCAAGAGGGTTCCTGGTTCAATCCCGGGTGCGGGAGCCCATCTGTGTGGAGTTTACATGTTCTCTCCGGGTACTCCGGCATCCTCCCACAGTCCAAAGACATGCAGGTTAATTGATTACTCTAAAATTGTCCGTAGGTGTGAATGTGAGTGTGAATGGTTGTCTGTCTCTACATGTTAGCCCTGTGATAGTCTGGCGACTTGTCCGGGTGTACCCTGCCTCTCACCCAATGTCAGCTAGGATAGGCTCCAGCCCCGCCCCCCGCGACCCTCAAGAGGATAAGCGGTTAGAAAATGGATGGATAGTCTATGAAAATTTTAATTGGTTTTGTTGATGGAAATTCAAAACATATTAGTCAACAAAAATTCGAAAAATGTTTGTCAAAGAAAATTCAAAACATTGTAGCTGAAGAAAATACAAAAAGTTTTAGTTGATGAAAATTCAAAACAATTTAGTTGACAAAAATTAAAAATGTTTTAGTTGACGAAAATTTTAAATATTTTACTCAAAGAAAAGCTAAAAATTTTGGTTGGTGAAAATACAAAACCTTTTAGTTGATGAAAATTCAAAACGTTTTAGTCAAAGAAACTCAAAAATGTTTTTGTCAATGAAAATTTAAAACCTTTTAGTCTATGAAAATTTTAATTGGTTTTGTTGATGGAAATTCAAAACATATTAGTCAACAAAAATTCTAAATGTTTTAGTTGATGAAAATTCGAAAAATGTTTGTCAAAGAAAATTCAAAACATTGTAGCTGAAGAAAATACAAAAAGTTTTAGTTGATGAAAATTCAAAACAATTTAGTTGACTAAAATTCATGCTGTTTTTTTTTTTTTGACAAAAATTAAAAATGTTTTAGTTGACAAAAATTCAAAATATTTTACTCAAAGAAAACCTAAAACATTTTGGTTGATGAAAATACAAAACGTTTTAGTTGACGAAAATCAAAAATGTTTTTGTCAATGAAACTTTAAAACTTTTTAGTCTACGAAAATTTTAATTGGTTTTGTTGATGAAAATTCAAAAGATATTAGTCAACAAAAATTGAAAATGTTGTAGTTGACAAAAATTAAATGTTTTAGTCGAAGAAAATTTAAAAACATTTTTGTTGAAAAAAATGTAAATGTTTCAGTCCTGGAAAGCATGAGGTCTGGCGCTGGGCGCTACTCTTGTGTTGTGTTTCTGTGATCATTTAAGATTCAGACGTCTGATGACTAAAATCCTTCATTCAGGTAAAACATGTAGTTAAAAACCACCAAGGTCTTAAAAGTGTACCATAAAAATTTAGCTTAAAAGTGGATAAAAAGTCAATTTTTGAAGCCTCAGGCAGCCAACAACAACCCTGACACGACGGCGACCATATGACACGGAGCGTGTCCTTGATTAAAATAGCAGATTTCTCTGTGTTTGAACGTTGTTGAAAACGTCTGAGATGATGTAACTACACAACTCAACTAAATCAATAACACAGGTCTGGTTGTTTTTAGACATTTAAATGTGGAAAAGTTACACATGACATCTTTAAGGCATTAGTAATGTAAACTTTTGAAAATGTTGCTTCCAGTTTAGAGACAATTAGTGTTGGAGCTGCAGCACAGCCTCCTCCTCCTCCTCCTTCAGATGCACTTCTCTGTAAGATGCCGGTGTTTTCCAGGTATTAATCTGTTTGGTATTTCCTCCAGGGGCTGCTTTGTGCTGCCAAACTGTTCTCCTTTGTCTTCAGGTCGAGCCTCGACATGCCGTCATGATTGCAGAATTGAAAAAAAGGAAACCACATTAAGTCTTGAGGACAGCTCTGAGATATCACAGTCTGTGTAACACATCAGTTTAAAGTCAGTGTGGACTCACAGGCTGGTGACATCACAGCCACGACCACAGTGATCAGGTTGTGTTGATTAACATGACACCCCCCCACTATAACCTGGAGCAGGAGGTGAAATCAAGAAATGTCTATTTTTAAGACCAACAGTCCAAAACTAAAAAATACTCAGTTTAATGTGGCGGAAGAAAACCTGTCTTCAAAGAGACGTGTTATTCTTTACTTTTACGGCCTCCGTATAGCTCACTGTGGCTCACCTGTTAGCCTGTAGCCGAACAGTAACACCAAGCACCTCACTAGCATAAGCTAGTCCTGCTTTCACATCAGTTATAGTGACTAGCTATAGAGCATCATCATCATCATCATCTGTACAGTGTTAATTTTTGCAGCTATTTTAGGTTTAGTCTGAGTCTTGAGATGAAAATGCTTCTTCGTTTTATTTTAGTCATTTTTATTCTTCATAGTTTTTAGTTGACATTTTTGTCAATTCAAATTCAGAACATTTTCGTTGATGAAAATTCAAAATGTTTAAGTTAACAAAAATTCATGACATTTTAGTTGACCGAAATTCAAGACATTTAAGTCACTGAAAATTCAAAATGTTTAAGTTGACGAAATTTCAAAACATTTCAGTCAATGAAAATTCAAAACATTTTAGTCGTCAAAAATTCATCACATTTTAGTCGACAGAAACTCAAGATATTTAATTTGCTGAAAATTCAAAATGCCTTAGTCGACGTAATTTCAAAACATTGTAGTCGACAAAATTCAGAATGTTTTAGTTGAAGAAATTTCAAAACATTTTAGTTGACGGAAGTTCTAAATGACTAAATTTTAAAACATTTTATTCTATGAAATTTCAAAACACTTTGGTCGAAGAAAATTCAAAACATTGGAGTCGAAGGCAACGCAAAACATTTTAGTCGACGAAAATACAAAACATTTTAGCAGATGAAAATTTAAAATGTTTTAACAAAAATTCATGACATTTTAGTCGCCAAAAATTCAGAATGGCTTAGTCGACGAAATTTTAAAACATTTTAGTTGACAAAAATTCTAAATGTTTTCGTCAATGAAAATTCAAAATGTTTTTGTAGACACAATTTCAAAACATTTTAAATCGAATAAAATTCAAAACATTGTAGTCCACAAAAATTCAAAAGTTTTAGTAGATGAAATTTACAAAACATTTTAAGTTGATGAAAAGTCAAAATGTTTTAATTGATGAAATTTCAATTCGTATCTGTTTTTGTAGGTAAAGGCAGAATAAACGAGCCCTGAGGTAAATCGACCAAATGATTAATAAAATATTCAAGAAAATATTTATGAAATAGAAATGGGCATGTAAAAAATATTTCTGACTTTTTAAAGTCCAGACGATGAATCTGTAATTAGTTAGCGGCAGGCCTGATCTTCTGTTTACCTTCTGGGCTGGAGGCTGAACTCTGTCCACAAACCAGACTGAACCAGGATCAGTTTGTTGCTACAGAGCGTGCTCGGTGTCCTCGTTGGGAACGTCTCCTGTGTTTTTAAGCTTTGTTAACAATAGTCGAGTGTAGAAACTGGAGCAGCCTTTCAGTGTGTGTGTGACAGCGTGTGTGCTGACATCAGTGTGTATCTCACTCTCCCCCATCTGTCTCCTGCATGTTTTGTAGCGGTGCCATATCCTCCTGGTACACGCCTGTCGGTCAAAGACCTGTATGTGGACGGGAGGCCCAGTGTGGAGGTGCTGAAGGCCCATCTGGTGAAGGAGGGTCGGCTGGAGGAGGAGACGGCTCTGCGGATCATCAATGAGGGAGCCGGCATCCTGCGCCAGGAGAAATGCATGCTGGAGGTGGAGGCTCCCATCACAGGTAACAACACCTTTACGTCCTGGTCTCAGGGTTTCCCCCCAGACCCAGACTCTGGATCTGTTCCTACAGCTGCCCTCCCTGACATGTGGCTCAGCGGAGGTATCCAACCCTCCACCCTCCTGCCCTCAGATTATTTTTTATCTCCTCCTGCACCGCCCCTTCTTCTCAAATTGTTTCCGTATTTTCGTGTTTTTCTTTTCTTTCTTGCCTGGTCACTAAAACGTCTTCTTAATGTCTGACAAAACCCAAAAACCAACAATGAATTCATCAGTTTTTCTTCAGTTAGTCGATTAGCAGACCGACAGGAAAATTATCAGCAGCTCCTCTGACAACTATTTTAGGCACAAACTCCAAACTTTTTATATTTTATTTATTTTATAACCTTTATTTAACCAGAAAGTTGAGAATGAAAATCTCTTTCTCTCCACCAAACGTTAGTCGACCAGAAAGGTCATGAGTCGTCAGCGTTTCATTGGTCGCTTAGTCGCAGAAAACACAAAACGTGAAACTCTGGTTTTGTTTATACGACAATGATTTCAACCGAAAACAGTAAACTTTAGTTGTGTTTTGGCTGATCGTTTACACGACAGCGGCGTTTTGGGTGCCTGAAAACACAACGTTTTGAAAAACAGTTCCAGAGTGCAATTTTTTGGAAACAGCAGCGTCTCTGTTGTCATGTAAACTTGCAATACGCAGTTCCTGTGAACACAGAGACTTTTTGCACATGCTCATTACGGTTCCAGTCACTAGGCATGTGCGAGAAAGTCGACTGTCAGAACAACAGTGGTGGACTCCCGAGCTCTGTGTGCTGCTCACCCTGTCGAATTTATCAATGTAGATTTACTGTAGCAGCTCCACCTCGTCGTCAGGCAAGACAAACGTTGGTGCAGTCACCACTCTGTAGAAGGAAGTGCATGTGCACAGGTGCGCGTTGTTTCATTACAAAGTCACACCGCCAACTACTGGCCTGGCATGTACACTACGGTGTTTTGGTCATTTTAGCAGATCAGTGTGCACAGAGATTGTTATCAAAACGTTGTTGTCTGAACGCGGAACTTTTTTCAAAACGAAAATGAGAAACTATTTCGTTTTCAGCTGATCGTTTTCGTGTAAACATGACCTCTATTAGGAGCTGCGCCTTGTCAAAATAAATCAAAACCTATACGACTGGACCATGTAGGAATTTAATTTGTACGTGGGACAGATATAAAGCTCTGGTAGCTCTGCAACGAAAGTTTACTGTGTTAACCACAGACTGATATTTAAAAAGCGAAGAAGAAGCAAGAAGGAAAGATATCTGTTGGCTGTGATTGATTGGTCCTCGTTACATGACATGCAGTGCGCGCCGCTTCATTCCAAAATTGAACTCTGTTTATCGCAGGATGGAACCATTACGTCCTGAAAAATAGGCGCTCGGGAATAAGTGCGTGCCGTGGCGGTTTCGCTCTGGTATTTGAGGGCGCCTGACATGCGTCTACATTGACAACGATGAATTTAAGGGCACAAAAAAACGCTGCATGTGTGCGGCCCTGTAGAGCGTTTTTCTTAGCTCAACCAAATGCTGAACATGGTGTCTAAAACTGAAATAGCGACAGCTACACCTATACTCCTTGAATCTAGTGTTACGCCATGGTTACGTTACTCAACCAGTGTTGTCTCTGTGGTAGCAACTTTTCAACAGATGGCATCCACCCATCACTCCAGCCTGATGTCACTCTCAGAGAGTCAAAAAATGCCAGGGGCACCGATTAGCATCTGTGTGGGACGCCACAAGCTTTCCACCAACTCCCGTGTAAACACATCCATGTCATTATTACACGCTCAGAGTGACCATCTTAGTAGTTAGTGGACTAGTGTCCCTCATGTCTGTGATATGAATGTAATGATGAAATGATATATTTTGGTGGTTTGAGTTGAAGGTGTGAGAAAGAATAGTCTCAGTAACATTGTTAACACTGTGCTACATTACAGAGAAATACAAACCGTACTAATGAACCTTCATTAATATAGGCCTATATTTTATCTCCAAGTGCACGTCACACACTGAGCGAGCCGCCTGTTAATGACGCTGTGGGCTAATGGGCATGTAGCTACTTCCATGTTTCACATGATACGTCATGTTTGTAGTGGACCAATGAAGATGAGTTTACATATCACCTTGGGTTGGTCCTTCACCTTCTCAAAATGATCCCACACTTTGGATTTCCTGCCCCACATGTTATTAACTAGCCTGTGGAATAACCGCAGGTACCAGCCCTGGAGATTAACCTGACTCCACTTCCTGTGTCTGTCCTTTCAAAGTAAAGTCCCACATGGTCCAGTCATATAGGTTTGGATTTATTTTGACAAGGTGCAGCTCCTGACAGAGTTTCACGTTATTTTTGTTTTTGTTTTTTTTCTGCGACTAAGCGACCAATGAAATCTTGCTGACTAATGACCTTTCTGGTCGACCAACGTTTGGTTTGTTTAAAGAGCATGAAAGTCCGCTCAGGGTGGGTTTGAGGAGGTGGAGGTGGGGGTGGGTCCAACAAACGCCGCATCTTGACTCAGGCGAGCGACGTTCAAGACCAACTAACAACAACATCGGTTGTGGCATCTGTGCCACTCAAAGCTGGGTGTCTTTTGGCGACATCTGCGATCATTTTTTTTCCATAACCAAAGTCATTTTGTTGCCTAACCCTGACCAACAACCCCTTCTTACCGCTAACCACTCCTGCGTCAAACACCATCCTGATGCCGCAAATGTGGATTCATCCGCCGCTGAAAATAGTCCCCAACAAATTCACAGCGTCCTCCTGTTTGATAAAAACTACAGGAAATCACGTCAACCTTTTGTTTTTAAAGATTTACATCTTCAGTAGGAACCAATGCAGCTGAGAGACACAGACAGGAAGTCAGACAGTGTTTAGGGACGGACTAACATGTAGACAGATGTGTAACACCACCTTTAACATTAACCTGACGTGTGTTTGTGTGTGTGTCCAGTGTGTGGAGACGTCCACGGGCAGTTCTTTGACCTGATGAAGCTGTTCGAGGTGGGCGGATCCCCCAGCAGCACCCGCTACTTGTTCCTGGGAGACTACGTGGACCGAGGGTACTTCAGCATCGAGGTAGGCGACACCCGCCCTGCTCTCATGTTTGAGTTTCTGCCATTTCAGCTGACATTTGGAGCGGCGGCCTGTCGCTCGGCGTCGGCTTAGCAGAGCGTCTTTAAATAGTCGTAGGAAATGAAAGGCACACTGTCTGCCTCCTTGGCGCCCCACCCACACACACACACACACACACACACACACACACAGTGTGCGTGCACACACAGGCCTCGCATGTTGCCTCCAGGCTCGGTCTGTGTCCCATTTCTAAAACAATCCGAGAGAAGGACTGAGTGTGTTTTCTGGAGGGAGTCTTCTCGTGTAGCTGCGGACGGCGTGACATTTTCATTGGCTGCTGTCATGCTTCCTCGTTGGGATGAGTGGATGTATCTTGGAACAGTGTCGGGCCGCAGCCTGACAGACGCAGTCAGAATCAGGGTCAGATACATTTTGGAGTAGCAGATGCTCCATTGAACCAGATTAATTTAGAAGTCATTTATCTCCAGAAAGACACGTTTCCCAGCCTCAGACTACCTGACTGCTGCGTGTCACAGCTCTCCATGTCATGTTCCACTTCAGGACTCGTCACAGACGTGGATCAGAGTCTGAATGACAGCTGGATCATCGTCACAAAATCAAATATCAGTGCTGTTTACCAGATACTTGTATCAGTGATTATACTGCTGTGTTTCAGCCTCTTTAACCGGTGACTCTGTGTCAGTACGTTCACACACAGTGAAGTGAAGCTGCAGTTACAACTCGACTACTGTCCTTGTCCCAGTATACAAGCACGGGAGACCGCAGTATGTGCGACTCCTCTCTGATAGGTGGAGATATGTCCCCTTTCAGCTTGTTAGTATTGGACCTTTTTCCTGTTGACCTATTACGTCACAGACCAAACAATGGACAAACAAGTTAGCTACGGTTAGCTAGCAGCTAACTGGTACCATGGTGGACAACTTTACAGCTCTGTACATTTGGTCCGTCCAAAAAGTCACGGCTCTGGATGTAGATTTCTCCATGTTGTTACCGGCTTCTTCTTCTCTTACACATTTAATGCTATTGGACTTCTGGGTCAAAGCCCGGGGCGGAAACTGTGGAGCATGCTCAGAGCGCCTCGGCCAGTTTGGGTCTGACTGACTGTATACATGCAGGAGTCACATGATCTGGGTGTGTTAGTCCCACTGGGACTCATTCACTTTCATATGATTTCAGTCGGACTAAAGGCGGATTTATACTTGTGCGTCAGCTCTAAGCAGACAGTTAGCGCTTATACTTGTGCAGTGGTGTGTCTGTGTCACTCTGCAGTTACACCACCAAAACGCACATTAAACACACATTAAACATGGCTTCATAGAGACAGTTTCAAACACCAATCAGCTTCACTATAACTGGCAGCATTCACAGACAAACACTTGTCTTTATCTGGACACATTTTCCCCACAAATACAACATGCTAACGTTATTAGCACAAGCCTATGGCATTTTCCATTGTATAAATTAGCCTAGCAGCTAGCAGAGATTTCCTCTGCTCATATTTCAGCCAGGATAAATCACACACAAGACTTAAAATGCTATTTTTGTGGAGGCTTTATTGTCTTCACAATTTATTGTTTCTTATCTGTGAAATTAAAGTAAATAAAAGCTTTGTTTCCACCAAAACAACAAATCCATTTCCTCTAATGTCATGGAAACACACTGAGTGTATTTAAGAGTTTTTTATGCCTCGGTGCTGGCGATCACTGCGGCCAGACGCATTATATTCTGGGATGTTCTTCCATTCGTCCTAATCTTGAGAATGCAATTTCTACAAATTTGAAACACACAAATTTTGTGGTCAAGGGTCAGATGGAGGAAACTGGAGCACCCGGAGAACATGCAGACTCCATGAAGAAGGGCTCCCCCACCACGGGTTTGAACCAGGAACCCTTTTGCTGTGAGGCGACAGTGCTAACCACTGCATCACCGTGCTGCCAATTTACATTTGGAGTCTTAAATTTGAGTACTTGAGTACTCTATAGTGATTTAACACGAGTGCTTGAATGTTGAAGTTGCTTAAAATGCCCATTTCCATTAGATTCATGTCTGTACAGATATCGTACGGTTCTGAGGGTACTAAATGCTGAAAAAGTGTTTGGTGGTGGCTCATGTTCAGATGTAGTGAAATAACTGAAGCTGTGACCAAAGACCTGGTTGTTTCTTCCACACACAAAGACAAACGTGTTTACACCTTTTCAAAAATCTGGCCAGAATTATCTGAAACCTCAGATTTCAGTTCCTCTGTAAAGACTTTGATATCGTTGTAAACCCACGCTGAGCCGATGATATTCCTCCAGGATACAGTGTGCGGTTGTTTGTCTTCCTGTCGGCGTGTGATCAGGCCTGTTTAGTTTGGATGAACAGCTGGTGAGATCTGGCTCCTCGTCGACGCCTTCAGAAAAGAAAAATGAAACAGGTGGTTTGATGCAGAACAAAAACACGGACTGTTTGAGTGGCAGCTGAAAGGAGTGGGTTTGTTTGGACGTTAAAGTATGACGTGCGTCACATTCAGTCGTGCAGAAGCTCCTTCAGGGATAACAAACTCACATTTACAAGTTGGTTCTGTCCTTGGTACGTGACGACTCGATTACCTGGTCCAACGTTTTAGCATCCTCGTAACACAGCGACATTTCTTATAGTATAACACATTAAAACAGTAACTCACCAGCTTCTCTGTCGTCCGATTGTTTCTATAAACTTGTTTTAGTGTTAATGTGAGAGACATTTGTAAGACATCTGCCCTTATTCTTGTGATCTTCACTTTTCTTTGTTGTCTCTGTCTCTGTGTTCAGAGAGCGCTCCGTTACTAATCAGTCCCTCATGACTGGCAGACTTTGAGTTAATAACATTAGAAGTTAATCAGTGGAAACTGTTTTGACCCAAAGTCACATTTTCAAACCTTTTGATGTTCCTGTTGGGACAAATTTGAGCAGTTTGTTCAGCAGTCATGTTTAGTTTAAGTTTATTTTGTGTTGATTTTTCTCAAATATAAATTGTTTATTATCGGAGTGCGACAGTTCTTAAAGTCCACATTCATTTCAGACTTTGTTTTTATGCTGTCGCACCAAAGGTAGCTGTGGTCGGAGGCATTATGTTTTCGGGTTGTCCGTTCGTCCGTCTCATGCACCTTAAGGGAAGTTCTTCAGATTCCGATGGAATGATTGGTTTTTGGTAGTCATAGGTCAAAGGTCAAGGTCTGTGTGACCTCATCTTTCTCATTCTTGTGAATGTGATATCTCAAGAATACCTTAGAAAATTTCTTCAAATTTGGCACAAATGTCCACTTGGATTCAGCAATGAACCGATTCGATTATGGTGGTCATATGTCAAAGGTTGTTGTGACCTTGTGTCCATCTCATGCTCGTCAATGCAATAATTCAAGAACACCTTAAGGGAATTTCTTCAACTTTGACACAAACGTCCACTTGGACTGAAGAATAAACTGATCCAAATTTCATGGTCAAATGTCAAGGTCTATGTGACCTAATCTTTCTCATTCTTGTGAACGTGATATTTCAAGAACACCTTGATGGAATATCTTCAGATTTGGCACAAACGCCTGCTGGGACTCAATGATGAACGGATTTGATTTTGGTGGTCATAGGTTAAAGGTCATTGTGACCTGATGACAGTCCCATTCTCGTGATTGCAATAACTCAAGAACACCTGAAGGGAATTTCTTTAAATTTGACACAAACGTCCACTTTGACTGAAGAATATACTGAATTGAATTTGTGGTCTGTTTGGTTTGTATTCATACACTAACTCTGACCAAACTTGACACAAATGTCTAACAGGATAAAATAATGAAGGTCAAAGGTCAAAGGTCAGCTTGACTGTGACATCATCATGTTTTAACGTCATATCTCAGGAACAGAAGGGGAGACATTTGGTCAGATACTGAATTGGTGACTCTAATCTTGAAACTGTGCTGATTGTATAGATCTTCTGTGTGTGAAGCGTCCATGTTTTCACTGTCAGAGACACTGGACTGGTGGGCGGAGTCATTCAACCACAGGGCGGGGATTCTGGTTCTTAAAATGAGACTAATAGCATCAGGCATTGAATTTTGGGTTTGTTCACAAATGTAAAAACAGTCCAGGTCAATAACCAGATCATGTTTAGTTTCATATGTGACAGCAGGTGGTTGAGTGTCGTATTAACCCTGTCCTGTCCTGTGTGTCTCTGCAGTGTGTACTGTACCTGTGGGCTCTGAAGATCAACCACCCCAACACCCTCTTCCTCCTCAGAGGCAACCACGAGTGCCGGCATCTCACAGAGTACTTCACCTTCAAACAGGAGTGTGAGTCCTCCTCCTGACGCTCCTGGTGTCTGTTTGTCTTTAAACGTCTCCGCCATGAGCAAACTGATGACCTCACTGTGTCCGTGACTGCAGGTCTGACAGGAAGTGCTGCTTTAACACCTGTGTGTGTGTGTGTGTGTTTGTGTGTCCTGCAGGTAAAATAAAGTACTCTGAGCGTGTGTATGACGCCTGTATGGATGCGTTTGACTGCCTGCCTCTGGCGGCGCTCCTCAACCAGCAGTTCCTCTGTGTGCACGGAGGCCTGAGCCCTGAGGTCACCTGCCTGGATGACATACGGAAGGTAAACCGCCAGTTTATCGGCCAATATTCTCCTTGTTGACTGACATCAGCCTGTCAGCAAATAATATGACATCCAACCATTACTGTCACAGCAACACTGTAACAGTTTAACTCTCCGCTAACAGCTAACAGCTAATAGCTAACTGTTGACTGGAAGCTTCAAGTTTATTTAACAGTACAGTACAAACTTTATTATAACAGTACTTTATTTAACTTTATTATAACAGTAATTGATTTAACTTTATTATAACAGTACTTTATTTAACTTTATTATAACAGTACCTTATTTAACTTTATTATAACAGTACCTTATTTAACTTTATTATAACAGTACCTTATTTAACTTTATTATAACAGTACTTTATTTAACTTTATTATAACAGTAATTGATTTAACTTTATTATAACAGTACTTTATTTAACTTTATTATAACAGTACTTTATTTGTTAAAATCTGTGTGAAACTGACGTGATGTATCAGCCACATTGTTCATGTTCAAAGGAACTCAAACATTTAAAATATGAATGAAACAAACAGTGATTTTTGGTCTTAAAATGCTGAACACTTCAGCCCTGGTCGCTGCTGTCATTTGTTTTATTCATCAGTAAATATAAAAGTTCCTGGAGTTTGAACTGTGTGTCATTAGTTTAAACTGTGACTGTGTGTGTGTGTGTGTGTGTGTGTGTGTGTGTGTGTGTGTGTGTGTGTGTGTGTGTGTGTGTGAAGCTGGACCGGTTTAAAGAACCTCCAGCGTTTGGGCCGATGTGTGACCTGCTGTGGTCGGACCCGGGGGAGGACTACGGCTCAGAAAAGACCCAGGAACACTTCTGCCACAACAGTGTGAGAGGCTGCTCTTATTTCTACAGGTAGGACGTGTGTTCGACTCTCTGCTGCTGCTGCTGCTGCTGCTGCTGCTGCTGCTGCTGCTGCTGCTGCTGCTGCTGCTGCTGCTGCTGCTGCACATGTTCCCACATTAAAAAAAGAGACAGAAAGCAGCTTGGTCTGTTAATCTGAGCTGATTAAAGCTTTTACAAACAATGGCTTATCTCTGGATAAGTGAGCGCCGGTTAAATCCGCTGTCAGACAGATACTGAAAATAAATATTAGCATTCTCTCCTCTGTCTTAATATTTGGACTGAATTTGTTGACACCACGTGGAGGTCACAGTGCGGGGACAGCTGCTGCTGCTGTTTGTGTCAGCAGCAGGATGTTTAAATGACACTGTCTCTAATAGATGTGTCAGTGAGCCTCCTGATGGTGTTAGTTTCATTCATACCATCTTAGTTTAGCCTATTAGCATGCTAACATTAGCTAATTATCAGCACACACAGAGTCCAGCTGAAGATGATGGGAGTGTCGTTAGTTCTGCAGGTGTTTAAACCAGTAGACACTAGTCCACTGATGGACCCTGATGAGGACTGTTGGTCCACTGATGGACCCTGATGAGGACTGTTGGTCCACTGATGGACCCTGATGAGGACTGTTAGTCCACTGATGGACCCTGATGAGGACTGTTAGTCCACTGATGGACCCTGATGAGGACTGTTGGTCCACTGATGGACCCTGATGAGGACTGTTAGTCCACTGATGGACCCTGATGAGGACTGTTGGTCAGCTAGAACAACTCGTAGTAACTGAAACCACCACAGAAGAAGAACATCCTGATGGAGTAAATCACAAAGTCTCTCCAGACAGAATCAGTCAATCACTGAAGTGAATCGTGGGCTCTGTGACGATCACGTGTCACCTCCTGCGTCGACAGCCTCGACCTTAATTGATCTCTAATTTTAGCGCTTTCAGCATCTCTTGTTATACTCGAGTTCAGGCAGCCTGCTCAGCTGTCATGGCAACCGAGGTGACGGAGAGACAGCCGCGCTGCAGGAGGAGACATCCTGCCTCAACATTTGGGAAATAAAAAATGAAACTATCATTCTGTCTCTGTTTGTCAAGCTGGCACCTCTTCATCATCATCATCATCATCATCTCCTGGTGTTTGTTCTTCTTCTGTAGTTTCAGTTACCCAGCACTTTGTGACTCTTCTTCTTCTGTAGTTTCAGTTACCCAGCAGTGTGTGACTCTTCTTCTTCTGTAGTTTCAGTTACCCAGCACTTTGTGACTCTTCTTCTTCTGTAGTTTCAGTTACCCAGCACTTTGTGACTCTTCTTCTTCTGTAGTTTCAGTTACCCAGCAGTGTGTGACTCTTCTTCTTCTGTAGTTTCAGTTACCCAGCACTTTGTGACTCTTCTTCTTCTGTAGTTTCAGTTACCCAGCAGTGTGTGACTCTTCTTCTTCTGTAGTTTCAGTTACCCAGCACTTTGTGACTCTTCTTCTTCTGTGGTTTCAGTTACCCAGCAGTATGTGACTTCCTGATGAACAATAACCTGTTGTCTGTAATACGAGCACATGAAGCTCAGGATGCAGGGTAAGTGATTTTCTGCAGTTTATATTACCGTATATCACCACTGTACTCTCATTATTGTATTTATATTTTATTTTAAGTTATTGTGTCATCCTCTTTATGCTGTCTCATATATTCTATATTTTTATTATAAAAGAAGCTGTAAACAGCAAGTAAAGAGTCTATTCTTATATATTACTTGACTGTATGTGCACATCATATATACTGCACATATATATAACACAACATATTTTATTGTACATTGTATTATTAAACATTTTAGCTATGTGTACCTAATAAAGTGGACACTCTGTGTTCTGATACATATATTTTATTTTTACTGTATCTCTATCTCTGTGTTTCTTTGTCCTTATCTTGTTTTACTTTATCTCTATCTCTTTATCTCTATTTCTTTATCCTTATTTTACTTTATCTCTGTCTGTTTATCTGTCTCTTTGTTTCTTTGTTATCTTATTCAGCTTTATCTCTTTGTTTCTTTATCCTTATCTTATTTTACTTTATCTCTATTTCTTTATCTCTTTGTTTCTTTGTCCTTATCTTATTTAACTTTATCTCTATCTCTATTTCTTTATCCTTATTTTACTTTATCTCTATCTCTTTATCTCTGTCTCTTTGTTTCTCTGTTATCTTATTCAGCTTTATCTCTTTGTTTCTTTATCCTTATCTTATTTTACTTTACCTCTATCTCTTTATCTCTATCTCTTTGTTTCTTTATCCTTAACTTTTTTCACTTTATCCTTTTATCTCTTCTTTCTTTATCTTATTTTACTTTATCTGTTCTTTTCTTTAGCCGTATCTTTTTTTACTTCAATTTTATGATATATTACTTTATCTCTTAGTATTTACCTTGTTTTACTTTGTCTCTTTATCTCCTTTTTTAATTCTTATTTTACTTTATCTCCATCATTGTTTCTTTATCCTTATCTTATTTTACTTTATTTTTTATGCTTTTTTATATCCTTTTTTTACTTTATCTTATTTTATTTCTTCCTTTCTTTATCTTATGTTATTTTATTGTGTTTTATTTTGGATTTTGTTTATTCTTATCTCATATTGTATTTCACCTTATCCTATCTCTTAGTTATACTTACCTCATTTCACTTCATCATATTTTATCTTTTGATATCTTTATTCTTATCTTATTTTACTCTCTTTTGTTTATCCTTATTTCTTTCACCTATTTTTTAAATCTTATCTTATCCTGTCTCTTTATTTTTATTTTTGTGTGTAAACTGTCCAACAGCGTGTTTTTTTTCTGTCCGTCAGGTATCGAATGTACAGGAAAAGTCAGACGACAGGCTTCCCTTCTTTAATTACGATCTTCTCTGCCCCTAACTACCTGGATGTGTACAATAACAAAGGTAAGAGAAGTGAAGGACGGAAACCATGGCAACAGGTTAAAAAACCTTGAAGCCCTGACAACAGGAGACAGGAAGTGCATCATGCAGTAGAAAATGTTAAACTGTGTGTGTGTGTGTGTGTGTGTGTGTGTGCGTGCGTGGGATGTTTTGTCCTCAGCGGCGGTGCTGAAATATGAGAATAATGTGATGAACATCCGGCAGTTTAACTGCTCCCCTCACCCCTACTGGCTGCCCAACTTTATGGACGTCTTCACCTGGTCTCTGCCCTTCGTCGGAGAGAAAGGTGAGACACAGGATGAATTATCAAAAAACAAAACACTTTGTAGTTAGAGGCAGAAGTAAACACACCCACACACAATGTTCACGACTGGTCAAATCAGCTGTTGAATTCATGTTTTTCTTCTTTCCTTCAGTTGTATTTGCACAAAGATAAAACATTATAATTCAGACACCAAATTTATTATTTACTTGTCAAAACAAGAATAAAATGATTCACTTTTTCCAAATAATCCATCCAGCAGATCCTGTAGAACCTTAAACACTGAAAATATCATTATAAAATGGTGTTGAAATAAAAGTTATAATCTAAAAAACTGAAGTTTTACAATAACATTTATTCCAGTTTGAGCAGACGGCGGCTGCTGTGTTATCAACAACAAACTGAGAGTTTGACTTTGGAGGAAAAAAATAAAAACAGAACTGCTCTGCTCCGTGTCATCAATTTTACTTTGCTAAATCTCCACAGTTATCAAACGATCGGTTTTTGATCGCATGATTAGCAGCTTGCTGTCAAGAATGACGGACCATGAGCCGCTAACTAACCAAAGGAGGGTGGTTTGCAAACAAACAAATAAACGACTTGAAAACCTTATGACCTAATGAACGAAAAATTTGCTTAGCAGAGGAACAAACAACCTAACAAACAAATTACCTAACAAACGGAAAAACAACCTAACGAATATGCCAACTAACTGACAAACTACTAAGCTAACAGAAGAGCGAATGATCTAACAAAAGAACAGACCATCTAACGGACGAATAAACTAATGACCTAAAGGTCCACTCAACGAGCTAACCAATGAACAAACTAAAGATCTAACAGACTATCAAATTAACTGAAAGGACACCCAAACGAGCTAACACATAAACTTTACCAAACAAACCAATAACCCAACAGGCGAACAAACTACATAACGGAAGAACGAACGACCTAACAAACAAACAACCTAAAAACGAAATGACTTAACAGACGAGTCAATGACTTAACGGGAGAATGAACAATCTAACTCATGAACATGCTACATACACGCTAAACAAACCAGCTAACTAACTAATAAACAAGTAGGAAGAACAAAAACAATCTAACTAACGGACAATCTAACGACCGAACAAACAAAGTAATGACAAAATAAACGGATGAAGAGAATGAATGAACGACCACCCATATGGCTTGCATTATTGGTTCTTCAGTATTGTGCGTCTGATTTTTATTGGAAATACGTAAGTATCTGAGTTAATCTGCTTCACTAAAACTTGGACCTAATCTACATTTTATACACTATAGATGCTTTTTTCTTTCTTTTTTAAAACTTATGTATCACACACATTAACAAAGATTTCTGTGAATGTGCCAAACAGCTGATTTTAGTCTGTATGTCCTCGACAGATGTCACATAGTCAGTCAGTACCTTTACATGCACGCAGTAGTGGAGCTAAGCTCATAGCTCGGCTAATCAGTCAAGTCAGACTTCTCGTCTTGTCTGAGTATACATGCAGAAGAGAAAATCAAATTTCTGACCAAGTACGTCTGACTCCGCCTCGATAGGCGGCGCTGTGTCCTTTTTAATATAGTGCGTATTGAACTAGTTCCTGTTGACCTGAAGAGGAATAATAAATTAAAATAAATAAATCCACGTTTCTCATTTTCCTACCATCCATAAACTTCAACATGTTTAGCTCCTTTAGCTGTCGGAGCATGAATGTAGTTTCCTCGTCCGTCCAGAAGTGCGTCTTCTGCTTCTCAGTCGCCATGGTGTTTGTTTGTTTGTTTTTCCGGGAGTGAACTGCTGCTACGTCATCTCCTTCTTCTTCAGGGTGAAAGGCAGCGAAAGAAAAAGTGGTGCATGTGCAGAACGCCGAGTCTGACTCCAGTCGGACTAAGTGGATACATGCAGCAATAGTTTGATTTTCAGTGAAAATTATCTAGGTGTGTTAGTCGAGCTACAGATAGTCCAATTTCAGTCGGACTACGCTGTTCACATGCATTTAAAAGTCCGATTTTAGTCGGACTAAGCCAATAATTCGATTTTTTTCAAGCTGCATGTAAACGTACTGAGTGTAAATAAATTTGAATGTCAGTTTAAGACATTTCTAAAGGAGGTTGTGAACATGTGGAGCAGTAAAACAAAGGAAAATAATGATAGTGTCAGACATCATGTTCTCTGCTGCTTTCTAAAAAGACACTCAACACTCGACACTGTTGTTCCTTTAAATCACTTCATTATCACGTTTAACTGTTAAGGCGCTTCTCGCTGTACATGTTGTTTCCCCCTCACGCAGCTCGTCTGTGTCGTAAACGTATCTCCTGCTGCAGCAGCTGGAAGACAGCAGAGGAGCTCCAGACAAAATCTAAATCTATCTTGTGACACAGATGAGAGTTATGTATCATGTGACATAGCTGCAGTATCAGAGCAGCGACGTCATTATGACTTCTCAGCTCTTTGTATAATTGTGGTACATAATTAGGTTTACTGTTTACACACACAGGTCACAGTTCAGCTCAGAGACCGAGGACGCAGGACGTTATTTTTTAGGGACATATTAGTGAGCAAATATGACAAATATAACAACAATAATTTATTAATCTATTAACATGTACATTAATAAACAAAGCTGTAAATCTGTCAGAGTTAATCAAGAGGTTGTTTTTCATCTCTGGACAGATGCTACTCTAAAACAGAATATAATTGTGGAAAATTACAAAGTTATTGAGATCATTTATGAGCGAAAAGAAAAGAGAATATTAATGTTAGTCAAGAAAAAAAAGAAAACATCACACAGGATAAAATTATTGTATATTTTCAGGTATTAATTAAAACATGCAACACAGAGGCTCGTCATAAAAGACATGTAAAGCAATGAAATGAGTGATGTTAATGTTAGAAATGTGGATTAAATAAAACCTTTTGGTACATTTGTATACAAAAACACTAAATATATCATATGTAGAACACTTGAGTCAGTCTGGCACAAACGAGGAGCTGCAGTAGTATTTTTTACGTTATGAAATCTCCCAAAGTTAGAGCGGACAACGCACTTTGATTTTTAACTTAAAACAGGTTATGTTTTAAAAATAAAAGAACAGATCTCGATGAGTGCAGGTCAATAAAAGTCTTTGTTCCTGTTGCTGGGACACCTGCACTGTGTCACGCAGTAAATGTCACTTAGATTTACTGATTTGCACGCAGCCTTCGTGGTTTTCCATCCAACAGGACACTGCTCACTTTGACGAGGTGATGGAGGAGGTAAAACGTGCTTCAGCCAGCTCACAAAGAACCGCAGGCCCGTCGGGTGATCTCGAGTCGAGTTGTCTTTATCAGGAGAGATTTCATAGATTAGGTCCAAAGTGAAGCTCTGAAGTGTCTCCTGTTGCTCTGATGACGTGTTGCCTTCAAACTGAGAAAGCTGGAAATGTGTCGAACAAGTTCGACTGAACATCAGCAGGTGGTGGACAAAAAAGTATCAATTGATAAATAAATACATGCAGTAAATAAATACATAAATAAATAGATGAATAAATAAATGTTTAAATTAAAACAGGAAAAAATAAATATATAAATACAAACATTTGTATATAAATGGAAATAATTGAAAAAGACATATTTACAGACACATAAAATTATATAGAGATATATAAATATATAAATAAATGGGGGAAATACATAAATAAGTACAGTACAGGCCAAAAGTTTGGACACACCTTCTCATTCAATGCGTTTTCTTTATTTTCATGACTATTTACATTGTAGATTCTCACTGAAGGCATCAGAACTATGAATGAACACATGTGGAGTTATGTACTTAACAAAAAAAGGTGAAATAACTGAAAACATGTTTTATATTCTAGTTTCTTCAAAATAGCCACCCTTTGCTCTGATTACTGCTTTGCACACTCTTGGCATTCTCTCCATGAGCTTCAAGAGGTAGTCACCTGAAATGGTTGTCACTTCACAGGTGTGCCTTATCAGGGTTAATTAGTGGAATTTCTTGCTTTATCAATGGTGTTGGGACCATCAATTGTGTTGTGCAGAAGTCAGGTTAATACACAGCCGACAGCCCTATTGGACAACTGTTAAAATTCATATTATGGCAAGAACCAATCAGCTAACTAAAGAAAAACCAGTGGCCATTATTACTTTAAGAAATGAAGGTCAGTCAGTCCGGAAAATTGCAAAAACTTTAAATGTGTCCCCAAGTGGAGTCGCAAAAACCATCAAGCGCTACAACGAAACTGGCACACATGAGGACCGACCCAGGAAAGGAAGACCAAGAGTCACCTCTGCTTCTGAGGATAAGTTCATCCGAGTCACCGGCCTCAGAAATCGCAAGTTAACAGCAGCTCAGATCAGAGACCAGATGAATGCCACACAGAGTTCTAGCAGCAGACCCATCTCTAGAACAACTGTTAAGAGGAGACTGTGCGAATCAGGCCTTCATGGTCAAATAGCTGCTAGGAAACCACTGCTAAGGAGAGGCAACAAGCAGAAGAGATTTGTTTGGGCCAAGAAACACAAGGAATGGACATTAGACCAGTGGAAATCTGTGCTTTGGTCTGATGAGTCCAAATTTGAGATCTTTGGTTCCAACCGCCGTGTCTTTGTGAGACGCAGAAAAGGTGAACGGATGGATTCCACATGCCTGGTTCCCACTGTGAAGCATGGAGGAGGAGGTGTGATGGTGTGGGGGTGTTTTGCTGGTGACACTGTTGGGGATTTCTTCAAAATTGAAGGCACACTGAACCAGCATGGCTACCACAGCATCCTGCAGCGACATGCCATCCCATCCGGTTTGTGTTTAGTTGGACGATCATTTATTTTTCAACAGGACAATGACCCCAAACACACCTCCAGGCTGTGTAAGGGCTATTTGACCAAGAAGGAGAGTGATGGAGTGCTGCGGCAGATGACCTGGCCTCCACAGTCACCGGACCTGAACCCAATCGAGATGGTTTGGGGTGAGCTGGACCGCAGAGTGAAGGCAAAGGGGCCAACAAGTGCTAAACACCTCTGGGAACTCCTTCAAGACTGTTGGAAAACCATTTCAGGTGACTACCTCTTGAAGCTCATGGAGAGAATGCCAAGAGTGTGCAAAGCAGTAATCAGAGCAAAGGGTGGCTATTTTGAAGAAACTAGAATATAAAACATGTTTTCAGTTATTTCACCTTTTTTTGTTAAGTACATAACTCCACATGTGTTCATTCATAGTTTTGATGCCTTCAGTGAGAATCTACAATGTAAATAGTCATGAAAATAAAGAAAACGCATTGAATGAGAAGGTGTGTCCAAACTTTTGGCCTGTACTGTATATATATACAAAATAAATGAATAAATGCACACATATATATATATATATATATATATATATATATATATATATATATATATATATATATATATGATAATGTATAAATAAATAGAAAAATACCTAATTAAATATGTAAATAAATAAGTACAGGAGTAAGAAAATAAATAAAAAACAATAAATCTATGAATAAATAAAAAAATAAATGTGGAAATAAAAACAGGAATTTAATAGAGAAATAAATAAACAGAAAATTAGATAAATATGTGAATAAAAAAATATATAAATCTTTAAATAGTTGTATAAATAAAAACAGGAATACATAAATATAAAAATAAAAAAATTCATAAATAAATGTAAATAATTTAAAAAATACAAATAAATACGGACATGTAAAAAGATATAGGTATACATATAAATCAATTCATAAATAAATAAGTAAATAAATACAAAATAAATGAAATAAATATGCAAATGTATTATTAATTTCATAAATAAATAAATAGAGACATATAAATGTTTAAATACGTACAAAATAAATGTATAAATAAATAAAAGAATAAAAATATTTAAATATAGAAATACATACAAAACTATATTGGTAAATCTGGAAGTAAAAACGGGAAAAATTGAATTAATACATAACTAAGAGATACAGGAATTGATAAGTAAATACAAAATTAAATAAATATATGACTTTATATGTACAAGAATAAATAAATGTATAAATAAACACAAAATTAAAGAAATGTAAAAATAAATACAAGAATAAATAAATTAATATAGAGGTAAATTAATAAGGGGATAAATAAATACAAAAATAAATAAATGTGAAATTAAATAAAAGTTGACAATTAAGCAGGACATAAATAAATATCTCTAATTTATTTCTATATATTGTAGAACAGCATTTAAATTGTTAAATCTCTGTGTTTTCACACAGTGACAGAGATGCTGGTGAACGTGTTGAACATCTGCTCTGACGATGAGCTGATGTCAGAAGGGGACGACACGTGTGAGGGTAAGAGGATGTAACACCTTCTCGCATCACCACACCTCACGGTTTCTTCTTTTCACAACAAAAAAAAAAGTGTTACTCAGCAAGTTAAAGGCTTTTCAGATGTTTCCACTCATTAAACTGTTTCTCAGAGCCGTTAGTCGCAGAGACGTGACGCCCGTTTGTCAGTTTGTCACCTGTATGTTTTCAGTGCGAGGTTATGGTCATGTGGTCGGGCAGGTGTGAGTGATGACATGGCAGACTTGACAGTTACCAACCAAACCCATGTGTTGCTTTTCACTAGGTTTATGTCGGCTTTGTCCTGGGCAGGATTTTTTCTTTCAAAGCTCTCTAAAGACTGAATGTCTGATTGTCCTTGAACACACCACAAAGGAGAGTTTCAAAATGGCTGCTGCTCAAAGCTGCGTTAACACCAGATAATGAAGTAAAAAATGAGAGTTTGCTTCTTGGCTTCAAGTTGATTTTTATCCTGTTTTGAAATCAGTCCAGAAAGCGTTTGATGTGTAAAATAGAAACTGGGTCAAATATTGTATTATTTAGACTCCAACAACATGTTGGTCTGTCTCCCAGCACTGTCTGTGGCTATAAATGACACCCAAAACACGCGTTAAACACATATTAAACACACATTAAACACACGTTAAACACATGTTAAACACACATTAAACACACATTAAACATGGCTTCATAGAGACAGTTTCAAACACCAATCAGCTTCACTATAACTGGCAGCATTCACAGACAAACACTTGTCTTTATCTGGACACATTTTCCCCACAAATACGACATGCTAACGTTATTAGCACAAGCCTATGGCATTTTCCATTGTATAAATTAGCCTAGCAGCTAGCAGAGATTTCCTCTGCTCATATTTCAGCCAGGATAAATCACACACAGTGTGTGGAGGCTTTATTGTCTTCACAGTTTATTGTTTCTGATCTGTGAAATTAAAGTCAATCAAAGTTTAGTTTCCACTGAGGGAAATGGTTTCAGCTCACAGAGACAGACAGGAGGTCTGCGTCACTGTGACGTGGAGTCACATTTCTGGGGAGGTGCACGTCAGGCTACATCATAGGGTACAGTTTGACGCAGAGGTATAAATCCCTCATAACTAGGGTACGGTCCAAGACGAGCCTGAGCCAGCCCTGACTATCAGCTTTATCAAAAATGGAAAATCTCAACTCTTAGATGTGGATGGATTCATCAGTAATCTCCTCAGACGGCTGCTCACTGTAGTTTTTATCAAACAAACAGGAGGACATATTGACTTTGTCAGGGACTATTTTCAGCGGCGGATTAATCCACATGTGCTCTAGTGCAGGACGGTGTTTGTGGCGCTGAGTCAAAATAAAATACAGTGTTCGTGGTGACGGAGGAGCATGTCAGTGACACTGTGGCTGTTTCGGTGGTAACATCTCGTGTAAAGATGTGCGTGTTGCCGTGGTTACCCGCTTTATCACTGAATATAATTAATCAGACGCTTGAGGAGGAAGTGAAACCCTGAAGGAAGCTGAAGCGCGGTGTCAGCAGTTTAAACGAATGTTAGTGTGTGTCGATGTGAAGGTGAATCTTTGGTCAGTAACACCCTTCCCTCAGTGATTGAACCTTTAATTCGAGCTGTGTTGACGACAGGTCGCACAGATAGTTTGACCTACAGTTATATGAAGGTGATTCGTCTGAATCAGAGCTGGAGATCAGTCTTTGACACCGTGGGTCCCAGTCAGACAAACCCGACGTCCACAGGTTGTCAGCACTCAGCAGATATATGAACAGAGTCAGTGTTTGAGGAACGTAAGAACCATGTTGAAGAGACATTCTGATGATTATTGGTATAGACTGAGTCGGCGTCCACCTCCATCTCTTCAAGAAGGTCTCAGTCTGGTTGTTTTGGTGCACACCTGAGTGTGATCGCTGTGTTCACACCTGCCCAAACGAACCGCACTGAGGGGGCAAACCAACCTGAGTTTGATTGAACTGAACCAAACAGGGCAGGTGTGAAAGAACATTTTTTGTGATTGACAGAGATAATTGAAATCGTTTCATGTTACTGAGATTTTACAATGTTTGACTGAAATTGAGTATTTCACCTCGTGCAGTGTTTTTATTAGCAAAGACAGGTTATTAAATGGAGATCAGAGCTCCGTACAGTCGAGATTTTCAGGCTGTAACTTATAAAACAAGAGAGTACATTTCAGTTATTTACTTCTCGCAGCCCGTTTCCTTTCTTCCTTCCTTCCTTCCTTCCTTTTTTGGACTCCTGTCCTTTTGTCCTTCAGGTGGAGCTCCAGCCGTCAGAAAGGAAGTCATCAGAAATAAGATCCGGGCGATCGGAAAGATGGCTCGTGTCTTCTCGGTGCTCAGGTGTGTGTTTACCTCTCTCTTTATTTTTGTTTGAATTTTACATCAAAACAAATGTTTTAAATAAAAGGTACGAGGAGCCGGTCACCGTCACTTTAACCTTATTGTGAGGAGATTTTTGCCTTTTTCTGAACTTCCTGTGTGTATTTTTATGCTGATTGTAGATTTAATCGTGATGCTTCTTTTACTTTGTGCGGCTGTCTTATTTAAATAAGAAACTTGTAATAAATAAAGTTACTGGACAGAAAACGGTGTAGTTTAGACGGCAGCCGACTGCAGAGTCTCTCCACAGATCTTTTCTCCAGTCTTGCTCCACTTAAGTAAACGGCTAATGACTTTTTCCTTGATTCACACGTGTCCTCTTTTAATCCTGTGGAAGTGTGTCAGAATAATTTGTCCTTTCAGTGATGAACATCTTGTTCAGGAGTTATTTTAAGGCCCAGAAAAGCATCACAGGCTCGTTCTCTGAAGTTGTTCTTCCACCTCTGGTCATCATTAGTGAATCGATCATTAATGTCACAGTGTGTAGAGACCACACTCATTTCATGAACACACAATTAGTTTTAAATTCTTTACATTTAAATGTTTAAAATATTTGTAACGCACTTCCACATTTAGATAAACAGAGCACTGCTTTAACTTCCATGTTGTGCTACATTCCTGCGAATGTACAAATCTTTGCATCAGAGTAAGACTTCAAATTTAGTTCTTCTTCACCTGAATACAGAGCATCTCCGATGGATTCGTCTCCACTGCTGTATTATTTTTTACAGTGGTCACAGTGTGGTGACGCGCTGTATAGCAGCGCTACTGTGGATGACGATTCAGTGAGGTAACGTTAGCGACGTTATTCTTCTCGGCCTTCATGCATCCATCGTACTGCACATTGTTTTGTCAGGTGGTTTAACATGTTAGTTGAAATTCAGTTAATTGTGCAGCCCTATCTGTTACTCAGTTAAACATTCACACACAGTCACAGTGATGGCACAGCCTTCAGGGTTCAGTATCTTGCCCAAGGATACTTCGACATGCGGTGTTGCCGGGGATTGAACCGCCGATCTTCCAATAAGTAGATGACCTGCTCTACTCTGCCAGTGGAGGGAGTGCTCAGATCTTTTGCTTAAGTAAAAGTAGTGATACTACAGTGTAGAAATACTCTTCTCAATCTTACGTTGGTAAACGCACAAAAGTATTTGTTATCAAAACTAAAAGTACTCAATATGCAGAACAATATAGATTACATTATTGGACTCATCTCATCCGAGTTAAGTACAGCAGTTAAGTAATTATATTTAGTGTGTTGTTACATAAGTTCAGTAGTTAAAATTGAATTTCAGCGCATGTATAGAAATATGAATGTGCCTCTGTCTGAGCAGATGAGAACAGTTTGTTCTTGGTAAGGCACTTTTATTTATGTGTACTTAATGTGGAAGTGAAACATGTGACAAAGGAGTATAATAAATACAAAAAGCCGCCCACACACTCATGAAAACAGCAGTGAACCCACATGCAGCTCACAGATATTAACCACACACACTCAGACACACACATATGTTTAGTAACTTATCATAAAGGCTGAGAAAATAAAAATGTTTTCAGTTTGTTCTTTTTAACATGGATGCTGTTATGACAGATCTCAGGTCAACAGGACCAGTGAAGCTAAAAACACTTTCATCAGATCTGGATCTTCTCCTGTAAATGCTGGAATGAGCTGTTTTTAAATTCACATAAGAGACACTGTTACTTTTACTATTGATATGATTAGTTAAACTCAGTATAATATCAGCACCCTACAGCCATTACTGCTGTGATGTAAGAGACTAGCATGTTTTAGAGAAGACCATGCACGTTTCAGGACGGTATAGCAGACACACACAGCAACTCTCTCTTCAGCATGGTAGCAAATGCTTTGTTTTGTCTCTCCCTCGGCGTAAAACGTTGTGATGTTTTGTGGGCGTGCCCATAAACACCTACTGTATCTATTTTATGTTTCCTTATGAAATTGGGAAACAGCAGCATGTTTAAAATACAGCGATCTAAGGACTGACCCTTGTGGAACGCCAGATAAAATAAAACTTATAAATGTTAGGTGGGAAACAGCAGTTGTCTAAGAATTGATCTTTGACGAAAACCAGAATATATACGACTTAAAAACTCCAGATGAAAATAGCAGTGGTCTAAGGATTGATCCTTGTGGAGCACCAGATAAAATTGGCTTATAAACATTAGATGGAAAAACAGCAGTTGTTTAAGGATTCGTCTCTGCGGGAAAATACTGTTTATAAACTCCAGATGAAAAAAGCAGTTGTCCAAGGACTGATTCTTATGGAACAGCGATTGAAAAAAAGCAGTGGTCTCAAAGTTGATCCTTGTGGAACAACCCAAATAAATATGGCGTTTAATCTTTAGACAGAAAAACACAATGGTCTAAGGACTGATCTTTGCGGAAAACCTGAATAAATATGGCCTATGAGCTCCAGGTGAAAGTAGTAGTGTTTCAAGGATTGATCCTTGTGGAACACCAGATAAAATGCGCTTTGTACCATTCAGATGTAATATAAAACCTCTTGTCTTTTAAAAGTAGATTGTTTATCAATTAAAATATCACGATCAGCTTCGTCTGTATCTAAATGAAAAGCCCTTTTTGAATGACTGATCACTCTGATGGGATGTATTTGTGTGTTTTGACAGAGAGGAGAACGAGAGTGTGTTACAGCTGAAGGGGCTGACCCCGACAGGAACGCTGCCTGTGGGAGTTTTGTCCGGTGGCCGGCGAACTCTGCAAAGCGGTGAGTGCGAACGCAGCCGAGCATCCCACCAAACACTAACACAAGAGTCCAGCAGCTAACACTAACTCCCTGTGCCTGCACTCACACTGAGAGACTAACCCTCATCAACACTCGAGCATACACACAGTGAGACGGAAATGTCAAGTGGGATCCTCTCCTCCTCTAAAGGGCCGTTGTGTTCAAACATCTCCACCATGGTGCCCTTTAAAGACAAACCACTACAACAAGAGCTCATGAAAATAACACGTGTCTCTCTTTAGTTCATCTAATTATGTTCATACTGATACCAGGAGAAGGAATTAATTTGCAGTTCATGATTTAAATGTTTTGTTGAAAGATGCTCAGTGTAACTTACATGATGTGACATGAATAAACATTTTAATCTGTGCATGAAAAAATACATTTAAAAGGAAAAATACACACAAGTACACAGATACATGCAAATATTCATTTAGAGAAAAGGTTAATTATATACATGATAATGATATGTTAACTTAAATATATATAAACAAGTAAAATAGTGATTGTCAAAATAATATTTTACTAATATAAACTTAACCTATAATAAAATATTAAATAAATAATCAAGTAAATAAGTATAAACATAATTAGTTAACTGCTAAGAATATTTTTGACCAGCTTCGCATGGCGGTCTGTATGTTAATTTTGCTGTTCTGCAGTTTAGTGCACTGCGCCCCAACCGGTTGTGGTGGGAGCTAGCTAGCGGCGTCACTCATTTTGTGATTTCTGCGAGTAATGCTGCCACGAACCAACAGTGAAGCTGTGGAAACATGGCCACCCTCCAGTCTCCTCCAGATCGCCCTGTTGAGTAAGCAGGTGAATTTTGAGCCATAAACCCACTTTAGCATTGTTAACTAGGTTATCACTGTTAGCTCTGTTTCCAAAGTTAGCTGCTAACTGTTAGCAGTGTCATCACGGCTAGTGGTGCTAATGGTTAGCAATGTTAAAGGGGTTTTGTGGCTCAACATGAAGCTGTTAACTCACTGGGGCAACCTGGAGGGAGACCAAAGGGTAGCTACCCCCTTTAGCATTGTTTACTATGTTATCACCATTAGATCGGTCAGCAAAATTAGCTGCTAACTGTTAGCACAAGGCCAATTATGCTAACAGTTATCAATGCTAAAGGGGTTTTGCGGCTCGAAATGAGGCCGCTAACTCACTGGGGCGACTTGAAGGGAGACCAGAGGGTAGCTACCCTCTTTAGCATTGTTCACGATGTTATCACCATTAGATCTGTCAGCAAAGTTAGCTGCTAACTGTTAGCAGTGTCAGCACGGCTAGTTGTTCTTACAGTTAGTGAGTGTCCAGAGTGCGCTCCCACACTCAGAATGAGTATTTCTGAACACACCACTCACATCATCTTCCTCCATCGTCTAAAACAAGACAACACAACTTGTTAGCTAGCGCTAGCTAATGTCTGTGGAGAACTGTTTTGCCTCCAGCTAAGCCCCGCCCACCAAAAACATCACACTGTTTACTGACAGTAAAAGGGTCTATAGAAAAACATATAAACTGAAACTCACGTCTAGTTTGAACACCTCTCATCTCAGGGCAGCATGGTGTCAACACTTGACCACATTTTATTCCTCTAACAAACCCTGATTATTCTTCTTATTATTATTGTTTTATATTGTTGTTATTATTATTATTCATGTCTGTAGGCAGTGATGGGGGAGGGGTTGTGTGGTGACATGTTAACAGGACTGACTGATTGCAGTGATAATAATAACGTGACTGACTGAATGCATTGATATATAACGTTCCCACTCTCTCTCCATTGGTTTTGGGCATGGCACTTCTACTCACGCTTACACAGCCACCGTAGAGGCAGAAGAGGCACGAGGTATGCAACCATCTCTGTCTGTCTGTCTGTCTGTCTGTCTGTCTGTCTGACTGTCTGTCTGTCTCCTCTCTCAGCTCTGTGTCGTGTCTTTAACTGTCTGATGATTCCTGATGCTTAAACATGTTTGTGTCTGATTACTGACGTCGTGACAGTTAAAGGTCCAGTTTACTCTGAGTCCTGTTGTTCTGACACAGGGTAAACGAGGACGGTCGGCTTTAAGTGTCACAGTGCTGAGAGCTTATTTCACCACCTCTGTCACACTCTGATTTTGGGGATGTCTTAAAATTGGCATATCATTTTGTACATTTAGCAGTAAAGCTAATAAACACTCCCTCCAGGATCTCACAGCAAAAAAAAAACTTGAATTTTCAGCCAATTTTGTTAAAAGTTGTGATTAAATATTGCATCAGTTTTATGTGATTTTTTTTTTTTTGCAGGAAAATTGCGGCAAATGACAAAAATTGTGACAACTGACAAAAATTGCGGGAAATGACGAAAGTTGTGGTAAAAACAAAAATTGTGGCAAATGACAAATTGTAGTAAATGACAAAAATTGTGGTGAATGACAAAAATTGTGGTGAATGACGAAAATTGCGGGAAATGACGAAAATTGTGGTGAAAACAAAAATTGCGGGAAATGACAAAAACTGTTGTAAATGACAAATTGCGACAAATGACAAATTGTGGTAAATGACAAAAACTGTTGTAAATGACAAATGACAAAAATTGTGGTAAAAACAAAAATTGTGGTGAATGACAAAAATTGTGGTGAATGACAAAAATTGCGGGAAATGACAAAAACTGTTGTAAATGACAAATTGCGACAAATGAAAAAAATTGTGGTAAAAACAAAAATTGTGGCTAATGACAAAAACTGTTGTAAATGAAAAAAAAAAACTGCGACAAATGACGTGTCCCATGACGTTTCAAATGACCTCCGGTCAGCCAGAAAATGCGGAAAAATCACGGGACTTTGTTTGAATTTGCGTTAATTATTGTGATCGCAAGATCATGATTTTCTGAAGGGACTGCTTAAAGTGTGTGTGCAAGAATCACCTGTAAACATTTAATAAAAGCTTTTATAACACACTGTAATGTTGTTGTAAGCAGATATAAGTGATGTTCAGTTTATTAGGAACATGTAGCTGAAACTAAAGCAGTCTCATCATCAGCAAATATCTTCCTTCATGAAGGTTATAATGTTTGCTTTAGTGACGTCAGCAGGACGCAGTCTATGGAAATTGTTTTGTGTTATATTGACAGGTGTTTCTGTTATTTTGTCCACCCTGGTTCCATTAATGAGGGCAGACTAAATAACAGAGACACCTCTGTAAACAGTGGAAAGGCCCTTTAATGAAAGTCTGTTTCTTTGTCTTCATGCTGTCCTCGTCCTGTTGTTGAAGTAAGTTTTCTCCGCTGGTCCAACCAGTGCTCCCAGTATTCTGTACACGTCATGTACCAGTGCTAACTGTGAGCAGCAGGGTCGTAGATTAAAGAGGAGCAGACGTTACACCGACGGGTGAATTCACAAATGATGGCGGCCGATAAACCTGCACAAATCAGACGAAGAGAAACTGTAATTCTAAAATGTAGCCTGACCTGCGCTGCCGAGGAAATAACGTCTGTGTGTATTTAAATTATTTAATTTTCATTCATGTGGTGCAAATATATGGAGGACGAAAAATGACGCAAATATCAATTAAAAAATATAGAAATAAATAACAGTTGTAGAAATAAACTGAAGAAGATAATTATTTATTGATCTATTTAATTTATTTATATCCTCTTTAATTGTTAACTTTATTTATTTATGCATTTAACAATTTATTCAAACTTTTGTATAATCATTTATTCTTTTATTTATTAATGCATTTATTTATTTTGTATTTATTTTTATATTTCTATATTTAGTCAAAAATATTTTAATTTTTTTCTGTATTTATATATTCCACATTTATTAATTTATTTCAGTATTTATAAATAGATTTATTTATTTATTTTAGTATTCATTTATTTTTTATTTATTTATACATTTATTTATTTATTCTGTATTTATTTGTATATGTTTCACAGTTATTTTTTAGTTTTCATATTTATTCATATATATATTCGGCATTTCTTTCTTCCTTTCAGTATTCATTTATTTTTTACAGTATTTATTTAGACATTAATTTATTTATTCACTTATTCCCGCATTTATTTAAGAATTAATTATTTTATTTCTGTGTATTTCCACACGTTCTACATTTATTTAATTACTTCTGTATTTATATATACATTAATTAACTTATTTACTTATTACTTTTATTTATTGATTGATATTTTGGTCAGTTTTTGTCCTCCGTATGTGCTCACTGTGTTCTTGGTGCAAAGTCAACATTTATACTTTGAGACTCGGCAGATCGCAGTTCTGATTTACTCGCAGTCCGTCAGCGGCTGCGGTCCGCCCTTTGTGAATTCGCCCGTGCAGCGTGTTGGTGACCCTGCTGCGTTTCAGTCGTTGACTCTTTGGTCGTGGTCGTTTCGTGGCTCTGCTCTCATACGTGTGTGTTTCCTCGCAGCCATTCAAGGCTTCAACCCGCAGCACAAGATCCAGAGCTTCGAGGAGGCTCGAGGTCTGGACCGCATCAACGAGAGGATGCCCCCCCGCCGTGACAGCAAGCAGCAGGAGGCCGCCCCCTCCCTCAACAACCTGCCGGCCAGCACCGGACCTCCGGACAAGAACGGCACCAACGCACAGGCCTAAATCCTCCTCCCTCCCTTTGCTCCCCTTTATCTCCCCTTCTTCTTCTTCTTCTTCTTCTTCCTCCCTTCCTCCTCCTCTCCTTGCTTCCTTCCCTTCCCCTCTTCTCTCCTTTAAGAGCAGGAGAAGAGGCAGTTCAGTCCGAGCGACTCTCACCACGCTTAATTTATTTTATCATCTATTAAATATCATAGTCTAAGACTGAACAGGATGAAATCTCAAAGCGTACGTGGACTCTGCTGAAGGCAGTCATCACCGCCACCGCCGGTCCCGCCACCGCTGGTCAGTCCACGCAAATCCATTTTATATAATAAGAATATTAATAACGATCAGGAGGCTGTCGCTTTATTCAGGACGACGCCTTTCTTTCTATCAGCGTTTTATTTTGGCGAGGGAGGAAGTCATTCAAACGCTGTGTTCGTGCCCACACACACACACGCACACACACACACACACACACACACACACACACACACACACACACACCAGAAGCGACAGAATCAGAAAAATCCATCCTTTCTTATGCCAATGATAGTGTGACTGAGCTCCCAGGAGCGAGTATTGACATTTATATTATATATGTATATTTTAATTGTTCCCTCTTTTCAATGTGATGTTTTTTTTTTTTTTTTTTACAACCTATAGATTTAGGCTTAATTATCCAGAGTGGGGGGGAGGGGCAGAAACACAGAGGGAGAATTAAAGGGTTATTCCGCTTTATTGCAACTGGGGTCTTAAACTTTGACGCTCTTTATTAAAGGGAAACTTCTAAAGTTTCAGCCTGGATCCTCTCGCCCATGTTTTTGTGTCCAAGTGTCCGATGGGAACGACAGATCCTGTTTGTTTCTGTCACTGACAGGCTCAGATTGTTATTCTAAGTGTGTGACAGCATGATGAAAGGATCCCTACAGAGACAGAGCTTTGTGTTTAAAGAGTAAGATCCTTTTAGTTTAACCAGAAACAGCCCTGAAATCACCATCACCAAACCCACCAGACTCCATTGAAATAAACACTCATTCTATCATCATTAAACACACTTCGTTCAGAGTCAACAGAAACTAAATCAAACTCACAGAAACCATCTTGGTTCATCTCTCCACTGTTCCAACAATCACCAGCTCTGGTTTGGTTGAAATTAACCCTTAACTCACCCAGTTAGATGTGACAACATGCTGCCTCTATACACACTAAAATGACTGTTTATTAAGATGGAGTCTGGTGGGTTTGGTGATGGTGATTTCAGGGCTGTTTCTGGTTAAACTAAAAGGATCTTACTCTGTAACACAAAGCTCTATCTCTGTAGGGATCCTTTCATCATGCTGTCAGACACTTAGAATAACAATCTGAGCCTGTCAGTGACAAAAACAAACACTGTTAGTGGACGTATGTCGTCATTACAGCCTGTTTCACTGCTGCTGCTGCAGCGCTCTTTCTCAACACTGAACCAGTTTAAATAACGACCATCCCCATCAGTCACTCAGACACAGAAACACAAGGAGGGTCCAAGTTGAAATAAAATACCAGAGTTACCCTGTAAGGTTGGAGCTGGTCGTTTGATGACAGGATCTTAACTTCAGTTCCATTTAGCATCTTCTTGTGCAGAGTCGTCTCTGTGAGCAGACTCCCTTTAACAAGATGTGGTTGAAAGCTCCAGAAAAACTTCACGACTGGACGGTGAATTCAGGTTTTAATGTCAAACAACATCGGACCTGAAAACATTTTGCTCAACAAAGAAAAAGCAAAAGACGTCGTTGGGATGAAATGTGACAGGTTGGAAACAAACGCTGAGCTGTGTTCAGCTCCATCACACTCGCTGCTTCAGCTGTGACCTGCTGTACGTCGCTTCATTCAAAAGATTCAGTACTCAGTTTGCTGCATGAGCTGCAACCAAAGCTGCAGCCACGTGGATAAAGATCAAAGAAAACACAATTGAAACATGAGTTAAAACCATGAAGAAGTAGAGATAAAATTAAAATAATTATGATCATCAGCCGAGCAGTCAGAATCTGTGAGACATTTTAAAACATTTAAAGAGTAAATTAAAATAATAATCCAGACCAACAGTTGACCAGTAAAACTCATAAAGACAGGTGAGTTAAAACTAATAAAAGAAGTTAGAATTAAAATTATTCTCTGATGTTAAATTGTAAATTAACGAGAAAACCTTCGATACACTCTGAGATTAAAGTCGTAAATTTAAGAGAAAAAACCCCCCAGATTTTTCCTGAGATTGAAGTCACAGATTTCCAAGAGCAAGCCTCTGACATTCTGAGATTAAAATCATAAATCTGTAAAAAAAACTAAATATTTTCTTAGATTAAAGTTGTAAATTTACAAGATGAAAGCTCTGATTCTCTCTGAGATTTATGTTGTAAATTTACGAGGAAAAAAATCTGATAATTTCTGATATTAAAGTTGCATATTTACGAGAACAAACTTTGATGTTCTCTTAGATTAAAATCATAAATTTAAATTTACTTAGATATTATGAAGTTGTAAATTTATGAGAAAAATTCTGATGTTTTCTGAGACTGAAGTAAAATTTCAGAGAACAAAACTCATTGCTGAGATTAAATCATAAATTTCGTAGAAAAAAAAGATATTCTCTGAGATTATAATGGTAAATTAACAGCAGAAAAACTTTGATATTCTCTGAGAATGAAGTCAGAAATTTCCGAGAAAAAAAAACTTGGATATTCTCTTAGATTGAAGACGTATACATACGAGGAAAAAATCTGAAATTTTCTTAAATTGAAGAAATTGAAATTGTGAGATAAAAACCTCTGATATTCTCTTAGATTGAATGTGTAAATTTTTGAGAAAGAAATTCGGATACTCTCGGAGACTCCAGTAACAAACTTACAAGAAAAAAATCTCACAAATATCCGAGAATTTTTCTTGCAAATTTCTGACATCATCATCTCAGAGGAAAGTTTTTCTCTCTTGTAAATGTCCAAGTTTTTTTCTCATTAAATTTACATCTTAAATCTCGGAAAGTCAGAGTTGTCTCTCAGAGCGTTGCTCCCCTCCTCCACCTGTGTAATTTATTATTTCAACGTTGTATGTTTCTGACTTCGTCCTTAAGTCTCGGAGTTTAAAGGTCTGGAATCATAAATGAGATCTGACCTGAATAAACGGCGCACTCCTTCAAATTTCTCCTCAGAATCAGCACTTAAAATGATGAAGGCACTTTTAAAGGTCGTACAAAATGTAAACAGTTTTCCTGTTTCTTTATCGAGTGAATGTTCTCTTGTCGATTTGACCGACGCATTTTGGTCGGCTCTCCATCAAACCCAGGAGGAAAACGCCACGAGTCACCAAGTCATTGTCAGATTTGCAAAAACTGAGTTTGAGAAACAGCCTTTGATCAACGTCACAATCAGGACCCGCGTGTTCGTGGATAAACTTGTCGTCTTGTTTCCGACCCGTTAGATTTATAAATGTCAGAGTTGACGGACAAAGCCACAAAAGCGAGACCCAAAGTTTGAATAAACAGGAAGTACCCTTTAGAAATAAAAGAGCAGAGCTGAGGTGTCGGCGGCGGCGATGATTTGGACCTGGGTGATTTAACTGTTGTTTTCTTTGTTTTCAGGGAGGTGGGTGGGTGAACGTATGTCGGGATCTTTTGTCGGGGAGCGAGGCCTCATTTCTGACTTCTGTTCGGGTCTCTGAACATATCTCACAGAATGTACAGAAATAAAATAAATCAAGATTTTTTTCTTTACAGCTAAATTTGAAAAAAAAAAAAACTTTTTTTTTTTTTTTGTCGAGTACATGTATTGCGAGGCCTCATTTATGTAGATGTTTCACTCCATTCAAATAAAAAACAGAAAAATAACGCTGCCTGTGTGTCTGTGTGAATGCTGCTTTCAAGGACGCCGGCTCTCCTTCGCCGCCCGGCTGCCAATCAAAGGCCGGCGTGGGAGGTGTTGCTTTGTGCGGCTCCATCCAGACGAGTGGCATTGAAACATCGCCAGCGCCTCGCTTTTATGTGTAGGCCCATATGTTTCCGTAGCAACACAGACCCTCCACATTATTACCTGCAGCTCACTCAGGATGAAGTAGCTCCGCCGCTCAAGTTTGCCTGAGCGACACAGAAAAGGTTAATGATGATGAAGATGAAGCGGCGGGGGCGTCTGAACACGAATCTGTCACGACGAGAGGTGTGAAGCGACCGCTGCAGCGCGGAGGTGTGAAACGCTGTAGTAACAAATCAGGAGCCAGAGTGAAGACAACAAATCAGATGTGAGGTTTAATGTGTCGCGTTATAAAACAACAGGGAGGAACCATAGTGGTGCGTTCAGGGCCAACACCGATAACTGAGTATTTAAATTTACAGCTGCAGGTATGAAGGAGACTGTTTTTATTGTGTTTCAGGAGAAATATCTGAGAACTTCAGATTCTGGTCTTTATTTCAAAATGTTTTTAACTCGAGCTCGACAAAATAAATCAGCCGAAGAGTGAAATGTTTGATTCTCTTAAAGGTACAGTGCACCCTTAAATTAAAATAATACTTTACTGCCCCCAAACTGGAGATAGTTGTGTCCAGTGGCGTTATGTTTTCGTGTTATCTACCCCATTCTCGTTAATGCAATATCTCAAGAACACTTACAGGTAATTTCTTCAAATTTAGCACAAACGTCCACTTGGAGTCAAGGTGTGCTGAATAGATTTCTGTGGTCATAGGTCAGAGTTGAGAGTCACTGTGACCTCGTCCGTGGCATTCTCTTAAACGCAACATGTCAAGAACACCTTAAGGAATTTTTTTTTTTACGAAGTTTGGCACAAACGTCCACTTGGACTCAAGCTTAACGGAATAGAGTTCCTGGTCATAGGCCAGACTTCAAAGTCACTGTGACCACGTCATTCTTGTCAACGCAACATCTCAAGAACATCTTTCTTGAAATTTGGCACAAATGTCCACTTGTACTCAACAATAAATTTTATGGTCGAAGGTCAAGGTCACTGTGACCTCATCCGTCGCATTCTTTTAAACACAACACCTCAAGAACACCTTCAGAGAATTTTTCTTCATTTAAGAAAATTTGGCACAAACGTCCACTTGGACTCAAGCTGAACAAAGTTCAAGGTCACTGTGACCTCGTCCGTCGCATTCTTGTGAACACAACATCTCAAGGACATCTTTCTTTAAATTTGGCACAAACATCCACTTGTACCAAACAATACCCAACAACTGATTAGAATTTGGTGGTCAACATCATTGTGACCTGTTTCATCTTGTCATGTGAACACAATAGCTCAAGATAACTCTGAGGAAATTCCCTCAAATTTGGCACAAACATCAACTTTGACTTAAGGATGAGGTAATGAGAAATTGGTGGTCATGGGTCAGTGTCACTGTGACCTTGTGTCCGTTTTATTCTCATGAACACAATATCTCAAAAAGGCCTCGAGGGAACATCATTAAATTTAGCACAAACATTTGTTTGGACTCAACAATGAACTGATTACAATTTGGCGGTCCAAGGTCAAGATTGCTGTGACCTCATCTGTCACACTCTTGTGAATGCCACATCTCAAGAACACCTTTCTTGAAACTTGGCACAAATGTACACTTGGACATAACAATGAAGTGAGTTTGGTGGTCAAAGGTCACTGTCACCCGGTTCATCTTGTGAATGTGATAGCTCAACAGGGCTTTGAGGAAATTTCCTCAAATTTGGCACAAACCTCAACTTGGACATAAGGATAAACTAATGACTGAAATTGGTCGTCAGAGGTCAAGGTTAGTATGACCTTGTGTCCCTGTCATTCTCATGAACACGATATGTCAAAAGGCCTTGAGGAAATATCCTCAAATTTAGCTCAAACGTCCGCTTACACTCAACAATTAACTGATCACAATTTGGTGGTCAAAGGTCAAGGTCGCCATGACATCAAAATCTCAAATTTCCTCAAATTTAGTATAAACATTAACTTGGACTTAAGGATAACTTGATGAGAAATTGAACGCAATATCTCAAAAAGGCTTGAAGAGAATTTCCTCAATTTTGGCACAAACATTGGCTTGGACTCGCAAATGAACTGATTAAATTGTGTGGTCAAAGGTCAAGGTCACCGTGACCTGGTTCGTCTCGTTCTCATGAAGGCGATATGTCAAAAAGACCTTGAGGGAACATCCTCAAATTTAGCACACACACCCGCTTGCACTCAACAAAGAACTGATTACAATTTGGTGGTCAAAGGTCAAGGTCACTGTGACCTCATCTGTTGCCTTCCTGTGAATGTAAACAACATCTCAAGAATATCTTTCTTGAAACTTGGACACAACAATGAACTGATTAGAGTTTGGTCGTCAAAGGTCACTGTCACCTGGTTCATTTTGTGAATGCGATATTTCAGAAAGGCCTTGAGAGAATTTCCTCTCAACAATGACCTGAATAGATTTGGGTGGCCAAAGGTCAAGGTCACTGTGACCTCACAAAACTCAAGAATTCATACACCAATTATTTTTTCTGCTCAATTATGACAGAATTTTACACAAATGTCCAATAAGACATAACGACGAAATGATGACATTTTATATGAGAAGCAAGGTCACAGTGACGCTGACCTTCACTGTGAATTATTTTGTTATCTTGTGATTGAGAAAACAAACGGCCACTTTTAGCCTCTGTACAGAACAGTAACTGTCACAGACGGGTTAAAGGAGACATGAAGAAGAAGACGAGACAGCGTCTGTTTATCTCAGATTTATTGACTCATTTACATCGTACAACAGAAACAATGTGGACCGAATGGCGTGGAGGCGTTTCCAGGAGAAAGCATGAAGGACGGACACAGAGTGTGAAGACGGCGGCAGAGAGACGTTTTTCTACCTCGAGACACGATCCAGTAAAGACGCTACCATGTTGATTAGTACGAACTGCTCCTTTAAAATGAAGGTACGTGGTTGTGGGGAAGCGTTGGCGGCGAGTTGAAGCGAGGAATAAAGTCGTAAAAAATAAAACAACAACAAACACAACTGTACAGCAAAGATAATATTTTCAAAATAAAACATCACAGTAAAAATTACAATCTTTAAATAAATAAAAAAAAAGCTCCACATAATAAATAGATATTACAATCTGTTATAATACGAGACAGCGACTCGTCACGAGTCGACTGTCGTTCAAGTTAAAAGCAGAAACACGTCAGACGACTGAATCAGGAAGTCGTTAGCTGGTGTCATGGAGCTGGTTTAAACTGGTCCAGTTCACTGAGACAAATTTTTATATGGAACTAAAATGTTTAAAAAATAAAATAAAAATATAAAATAAAATATTGTATTTTTTTATATAATAAATGATAAAACAATATAAAAAACAATAAGTGTTATAAAATAATAGTTTGAAATATTAATAATAAAAATACTATTAAAATAATAAAAATAATAGCGAAATATTAACGAACATACCTCAACAGAAAACTTGTTCGCTGCTGCAGCAAAAACTGATTTTCAGCTCGGTGAAAAAAAAAAAAAACAACCAGAGATGAAGAAAAAGCTGCAGAAAAATTAAAAAATAATGTCGCCTAAATGGATTTAATTTTAATTTTGAAGCTAAATAAATATAAAACAAATGATAATAGAAATACTACAAAAAAATAAAGACTGAATTTAAAATATGATAAAATATACGTAACATTTTAGATGGAATTTACAAGTGACTGCTGTTTAAAATAATTTAGTTTAATTCAAATATTTGTTTGTTGTTTGGTCTTTTTAATCTGCAGTGCTATGTGAAATAAAGGAAACCCAACAGTGTGCCTCAGATTGTCTTTGAAGGAGACTCACATTTTATATTTTGTGATTGAGAGTTCGTCGTATGTTTGTTTTTTGACCACGTCCAAAACTGATTGGATAAGTTACGATGACATGTGATTCATCATTCATCAGTTCAACATATGAACCTGTCCGATACTTCAGTTTATGACAGATCTAATGACATTTATCAGCCTCAGCTGTGTTCACTGATACTGAGCTAACGTTAGCATGCTAACACTCTGCGCTAAGATGGTGGACATTAAACCTGTCAGGGTCAAAGTTTTAGCTGCAGAAACGTGGTGGGAGGTCAGTGTGAATAATGTCCTAAATCTGCACAACATCAAACTTAAACATTAAAAAAATGAATAAACTTAAAGTATTTTTCAACATGGACTCTAATTTCTTATGTTTTTGTGTCTAAGTGACGAAAGTGAACAACTGTTTATGAAACTGGACGAGTACTGAGAGACGAAACCTGCTGCCGTGTAACCACTCTGTTCACAGCGTCACCGTGTGTCCACTAACAGTGTTTGTTTTTGTCACTGACAGGCTCAGATTGTTATTCTAAGTGTGTGACAGCATGATGAAAGGATCCCTACAGAGATAGAGCTTTGTGTTAAAGAGTAAGATCCTTTGTGTTTAACCAGAAACAGCCCTGAAATCACCATCACCAAACCCACCAGACTCCATGTAAATTAACAGTCATTTTAGTGTGTATAGAGGCAGCATGTTGTCACATCTAACTGGGTGAGTTAAGGGTTAATTTCAACCAAACCAGAGCTGGTGATTGTTGGAACAGTGGAGAGATGAACCAAGATGGTTTCTGTGAGTTTGATTTAGTTTCTGTTGACTCTGAATGAAGTGTGTTTAATGATGATAGAATGACTGTTTATTTAAATGGAGTCTGGTGGGTTTGGTGATGGTGATTTCAGGGCTGTTTCTGGTTAAACTAAAAGGATCTCACTCTTTAACACAAAGCTCTATCTCTGTAGGGATCCTTTCATCATGCTGTCACACACTTAGAATAACAATCTGAGCCTGTCAGTGACAAAAACAAACACTGTCAGTGGACGTACTCTGACGCTGTGAACAGAGTGGTTACATTACAGAGTGTTTTGTCTCGCTCTATACTGGACCAGTTTCAAAAATTATTGTCCCCATTCATCACTTGGACACACACAAAAAAAAAAGGTCCAGATTGAAAAATACTTCGACAGAATCAATAATCTATAATCAATAATCCTTAATTTTCCGTGTGACGACCCGTCATGGCAGTAATTGTTCTGATAATGTTAAAAAACGTCACTTTGCTTTACCTCGTGACTTTTGTCCCTGTCAGGATCCTGTAGGAATGATTTCTTCCCGTTTGTCCAGCGATCTGATTGGTCAGTTAATTAGCCCTACATTGCCATGGTTACCACGGTGATCTACCACAGTTAAGTGACCCAGCTTCATGACACCAGAAGAGTTTGACACTGACGTCCTGACGCAGACGTCTGCAGCTCTGAAACAAACTGTGATGATGATGATGGTGGTGATGATGATGAGTGGACACGATGATGAGGATGATGAAGGTTTGCAAGCAGTGGTGGTTATAAGTGCAGCACAGGTAATATGTCTGAGTGTCAGTGCATCAGTTAAGGTTAGTCAGAGTAATAAAGGGTTAATCAGGGCCAGCCTTCAGTCCACTCTGATCCTCACACACATCCAGGGACGTGATTGGTTAGTTAGATGTTTGCTGATATTTGATGGGTTCCTCCTCCCCCTTCGTTCGAAGCGGGCGGTTCATCAAGTATTCGAGGGGTAATGAGGTCACTTCCTGTTAGAAAAGTGAGGCTTTCTTCTTCAGTTCATTTCGTCTCCACAGAGAGAGGCGGTCGAACTCGGCCATCGGCATCCCGAAAATCTCCTCGAACTGCTCCGGAGACAGATGCCTCTGACGGGAGAGAAGAGGAAGAAATTAACACTGCGTTTATCTGACGTGAACGTTTTTTTAGTGTCCGAGTGACTGATGGGAACGACGACACTTGAAACTAGCTCAGTGCTGAGAGAGAGCTCTGCAGCCAGCAGCGGTGAAACAGGCTGCACTGTGAGAGTGCGTCCACCAAACCCACCAGACTCCATTCAAATAAACACTCATTTTAGTGTGGCAGCATGTTGTCACATCTAACTGGGTGAGTTAAGGGTTAATTTAAACCAAACCAGAGCTGCTGATTGTTGGAACAGTGGAAAGATGAACCAAGATGGTTTCTGTGAGTTTGATTTAGTTCTTTTCAACTTAAAATGAAGTGTGTTTAATGATGATAAAATTAGTGATTTTTTAAATGGAGTCTGGTGGGTTTGACAATAACCATCAAAAAATGTCTGTCTGTCTGTCTGTAGGGACCCTTTCCATAACGTTAATCCCAGATAATGTTTTTTTTCTGAGAGAATATCAGAGTTTTTGTATTTTTATTTTTCTCATAAATTTACCGTTGTAATTTGGGAGAATATCAGTTTTTTTCTCATATATTTATGACTTTAAAAACACAATGCTCAGGGTTTTTTTTCCTCGCTACGATTTAAATCTCACAGCTTTTTTTCCTGAGAGAATATACTTTTTTTTCTCGTAAATTTACGTCTTTAATTTGGCAGAATATTAGTTTTTCTTTCATAAATTTATGACTTTAAAAACAGAATATTCAAGGGTTTTTTTCTTATAAATTTCCGATTTAAATCTCAGAGAATATCAGTTTGTTTTTAATCATAAATTCACCACTTTAATCTCAGAATATCTGAGTTAGTTTTTTATTCCAAACCCACCAGACTCCATTTAAATAAACACTCATTTTATCATCATTGAACACACTTCATTCAATGTCAACAGAAACAAAATAAAACTTTAAATGGAGTCTGGTGGGTCTGACGCAAGAAAAGACCTCAGATATTCTGAGATTAAAGTGATGAATTTACAGTTAAAAACAAACTGATATTCTCTGAGATTTAAATTGTAAATTTATGAGGAAAAAAACGAATATTCTCTCAAATTAAAGTTGTAAATTTACAAGAACAAAAAACGTTTTTCCATAAATTTATGGCTTTAATTTAAGAGAAAACGTTTTTTTTTTTCATCTAAAATCCTAAATTTAGACGAAAAAAAAAGTTTTCTTGTTTAAAGAATTTAAAGAATTTTTTTTTTATCATCAATGTATCATTTTATTTTTAATAAAATATAGGTATTTTTTCATACATTTACCACATACATTGTTTCGCTGCTGTCGGCTGCAGCGCTCTCTCTCAAACATTTTTGTTCCCATTGGACACACAAACATGCGAGAACATGTCCAGGTTCTAAAATACTGACGTTTCCCTTTAAATCAGGACGAAGCTGAGAGATACTCAAGTTTTCTGCACCGACTTACAGTGAGACGTCAGAGTAAACTGTAGCTGTGATTCAATAGAAATAAATGTATTTTATAGATTAATCTCATCATTAATCATAAAGAGGAAGTTAATCTACGTTTTATTTGTTAATCAAAATATCTGCTGTGAGAAAAGACTGTTGGTGTCGACGTGAGCGCAGAAGGTGGACGACGTGTTCAGCTCGTAAAATTCCTGCATTTAACATTTTACACAAACAAAGTCAAAATAAACAAGAAAAAAAGTGCTCAGAATAATATATTCTAATGATGAATGTGTGAATGTGTTGATGAGCTGATGAAGGTGGAGCTCATTTTGATGACTTCATAAACTGCTGTGTGGATTCATCTGTGATAATTATTGATTATTGATTAATGTTTGTGTTAATGATCTGACGGATAAATTCAGGCTGTGGATTTTCTGAGTCATGATTCATGCACACACTCTGAGACACACACCTCCAGCCGAGTGCGGTCGACTCCTGGTGGCAGCTTACAGCGCCCTCTGTGGGTCACAATCAGAGCTTCATAGGGATAGACCTGAAGAGACAGGAAATACAACATGAACTGTGACATCATCATCATCATCATCACTGTGTCATACATCACTAACATCAACAGGTGAAAATTACTTGTATTTTTATTTAAAATATTTTCCTTCATTTTGCCTTTTTCATATTTTTGTTTTTCTTCAACACAATAAAAACTTTTTAATTCAACACCTCTGAGTGAGTACGGCCCGAAAATATATCTGAATGAATGAATGAATGTTTTTGTGTCTGATTGTTTACACAGGTCATTTCTTTATAGAATTATTCAGACACATTAGAGAGTCCCTGGAGATTAAAAAATAATTCAGAAATAACTAAAAATAATAATAAAAGGCCTAGGAAAAAAACAACAGCAACTAAAAGCTCATAAAAGAAATTTAAAAAAATTAAAACAAACAAAAAAAATCCCAGGAGATAGAAAAAAAAAAAAATTAAAGTCCAAGGAGATTAAAAAAAAACAACAACTAAAAACCAATAAAAATTTTAAAAACAAAACAAAGAAACAAACAATCAATAATTGATAAATAAATAATAATTACACGAGAGACAAGAAAAAAGAAATCTGTGAATAATAATTTTAAAAACTCATAATTGAATTAAGTTCTAGGAGATTAAAAAAAACTAAAATATAGTCTCAGGAGACAAAAACTAAAACAAACAAACAAAATAATAGAAAATAATAATAGAATAATAGAAAAACAAAATCCTAGAATGAAGTCCCAGGAGATAAACAATAATAAATACATAAATAGATAAATAACAAATTAAGAAATAAAGTCAAAACTAAACTATACTAAAAACCAATAGCAATAATAATCATAATAATAATTACGATTATTATTATGATTATTATAAGTCAATAAATAATAAAACAAAGTCCCAGGAGATCTTTATCAACAGATATTAAATATTAAATATTATTGACACGTATAAAAATAATAATAATAAACAAACACAAACAAAGTAAATCTGCCGTCACGTGTCGGCTCATGTTTGTTTAAACAGCTCTCACCTTCTGCTCCAGGATACTCGGCAGAGAGTTTCCTCTGTCCATCCTCTCCCTGCGAGCCTCTCCGTTCTACACACACACACACACACACACACACACACATACACACACACACACACACACACACACACACACACACACACACACACACACAGACAGTATGACTCCTGTACATTCTGATGAACATAAACACCGTCACAGAGATGAAGAGCCGAAGCCAAAGGTCAGCAGTGTTAGAGATCAGTCACTGTAATGGTGTGAGGATGTAGCGCACACACACACACACACACTCTCTGCTGAGGTGGTGTAGGAGGAGTCAGACGGCAGGTGAAACACACAGAGCTGCTGATGTCATGCTGATGTCATGCACGTGTCACACAGACGGCGTGGAGATGACAGACTCACCTGAGCAGCTGCAGACGCACGACGACAGGAAGTTCAGAGAAGAAGAACCACAACATGAGTAAACAACGACCACAGCGCTAACAAACAAACAAACAAACAAACTGTTCTGTGCTGTCGACATGTGTTTCAGTGTTCAGTGAATCCTGGCGCTGTGTGATGTCATGTTGTAGATCAGGCGTGTTCAAACTGGGAGGTGCTTCTCGCCATGAGGAGCGACGGCGGCAGAGACACTGAGTCAGGTGAGTATCAGTTCTTCATTTAGTATTTCAGAGTGTTTCAGGAGAGATGCTAAATGTTTAATGTGTGTCCTCAGCATGAGCTGCAGGTGTTGCTGCTGTGGCTCAAACACAGCTCTGTGTGATGGCGTTTGTGCCAAACTGAACAGAGAGGAGAGACTCTACCTTGTTGTCCTTTTTCTGTGGAGAACTCTGCGGACTGCATCTGCAAACACACACAAACAAAGACATTACAGAGGAGCACAGACGGTTTGGAGCTGGAGGACGTCCTCACTGCTGTGATGTCATTAAGGTTACAGCCAATCATGAAGCCAAGCCGTCAAAACATCCCAAATAATTACTGTCAGCTCTGTGACACCACCGTCAAGACAAACTCCAGATCATCTGTACGTCATTGCGTCAGCTCTATGCAGACCCTACGCCACTGTGAGCATTTCTACTTGTGCGGTGGTGTGTCTGTGTCACTCTGCAGTTACACCTCCAAAACACTAGTTGATGCCAGAGGTTTCTGTGAAGTGCTGTAAAGTTTAGTTGATTCAAACACACATTAAACACACATTAAACACACATTAAACATGGCTTCATAGAGACAGTTTCAAACACCAATCAGCTTCACTATAACTGGCAGCATTCACAGACAAACACTTGTCTTTATCTGGACACATTTTCCCCACAAATACAACATGCTAACATTATTAGCACAAGCCTATGGCATTTTCCATTGTATAAATTAGCCTAGCAGCTAGCAGAGATTTCCTCTGCTCATATTTCAGCCAGGATAAATCACACACAGTGTGTGGAGGCTTTATTGTCTTCACAGTTTATTGTTTCTTATCTGTGAAATTAAAGTCAATCAAAGTTTAGTTTCCACTGAGGGAAATGGTTTCAGCTCACAGAGACAGACAGGAGGTCTGCGTCACTGTGACGTGGAGGGTACGGTGTTTATTTGATGCAGAAGTATAAATCCCTTTTAACTCATGATGGTTTAAACGTGCTGTGTCTCACTGGTTCTGTAGACGAGCACTTACTCGGGTCAGACCTGGGCCTGAGTGTGAAGGAGACTTGGATGCACTCGCTGACAGACCTGCCGACAAACATTAAGAAAACACGTTGAGCTCTGATTCATGAACCCAGACACTAAAACCTGAAGACGCCTCAGACGGCAGAGTCTCACTGGTGTGCATGTGTGTTCTGTCGGGCAGCGACTGTGTCTTCCTCCGAAAGTGAACGGCCTTCTCCTTCTCCTCCTTCAGGATCAGACGACCCAGGTTGGACTTGATCTGGATTCACAGACACAGGAGCCTTCAGTCATCCGTCCTGGATCGTACTGTGAGTGAGAGTGTCAGACCTTTTACCCACAAACCTTTTCCAGCTCTTGCTCGCGCAGCGTCTCGGCCTCGTTCGTCAGGTCTTCAAACTCGTCTTCCTCCTGCAGCTCCTTCTTCTTCCTCCACTCGATCTCTACGAGAGTTACAAACGACACAACCAGAGCTGTCAGATTGTGACGTGTCAGGATGAGACAGGAAAACAACGTACAGCGTGTTTCATCATTTAAAGCGTAGCTGCACTTTGTACTGTGAAACTCTGGGTTCTCCTGCTGCGTCACACCAAACGACACCAGGCTGCTCCAGTTTGACACCAGTTATCAGCTGCTGCAGGAGCAATGTTTCTTATTTATTTATGTTTCACCCATCTGTTTTTTTTCTCCATCATGTCCCCTCAGGGACTCCGTACGATCCTCAGTCTGACGCAAAATTAAATCATATCAAAGAACATTTTGCCGCTGCAGTAAAAACTCTGCTGCTCTATAATCTGACGCAGGATCTGATATCTTACATTTAAACCAGCAGCAGGAAGCAGACTGATATAAACCTGCTGTGACACTTGACCGTGCAGCAGTTTGAAATTTAACAACAGATTCAATGACTTCTCGTGGCTTCAGGTGACGCTGACAGGAAACAGTTGCTGGCTATGCTCATTAGCCACAGGCGGAGCTCAGGTTTAAGAGATGTGATGTAGTTTAACCCGGTCTTAAACTTACCCATGGCGGCCAGTGAGGGGGGGCAGGGCCAGTACTCTGTCTCTATCTTGGACGGCTGGTTTGGGTCTGGAGGCTGAGCCGCTGGAAACTTTGCTGACTGAATGACGCCTTCCACGTGTTTGTTAACATCTGCGGGGACGAACAGAGAGACGACATGAAGAAGAGGACATACAGGGACAGCACGGAGACATGTGACGAAGAGCTCACCTTGTTTGTAGATGGGAGGTTTCCTGTAGATGTTGGATCCATTGTCTGAAAACAGAAATCTCAGAGTCAAGATTACAAAGTATGGATGTGATGTGAAGTCCACGTAATGTTGAACACATGTTGAAGAAGTCCCCACAGGGTGGGTCGGTCAAACAAATGTGTGACTATGTGACTGTGACTTTGTTGGTCATATAAGTCGTTTTGGAAGTCAGTAGACATCAATGTATTCTGTAGTTTAGGTGTGAGAGAGCGTTGGGTTGAAATGAACCTTGTCTCATTTGTATTCGTGAATCTGGATCAGATTTACAGAACCGGTTTGGGGACAAACATCAGGTCCATACATCCTAAGTCAATAAAATTTTGGGGTTCAGACTTGGTTTACGGTTGCAGTCCCCATCCTTCATTGATATAAACCGTGTGTGTGTGTGTGTGTGTGTGTGTGTATTACCTGGCCTGTGGAAATGCTGCTGGCTGGTGCTGATCTTGCGTGCAGCCTGCAGTTGCAGCATCGATCCTCCAGGAGACCCACTCTCACTTTCTGCTCTGCGAGCTTTCACCTGGAAAAATAAAAACACACACAGAGAAGTGGTGCAACCTGTTAAATGTTTGAAGCTGAATTCTGCAAAGAATGCTGCTTCACTTTGCCCCTGTGAAGATAAAAATCTGATCCCTTTTTTCAGTATTGATTAGCAACAACATCACACCACCATAACAAACAGCTGAACTCCATGCTGGACTAAGGAGGCGGCAGCAGCCTCAACAGAGACTCTTTCTGTTCTCTGAGGCTGCAGGCGAACTAGAAACTTTAAATGTCACATTTTTAACTCTGTGACGAAACAAAGCAGCGATTGATTTCAAGAACTGGACAAGAATATGAAGACATCGGTCAAACATTTGTGTTTTGAATCAGTCTGGGTCGTGACCAGCTACTGACTCATGGAAGATTTGACATGGGTCACCAAAGGTTCATTTACTGAGACACTGTTAACCACAAACTGACCACTGATCTGTGTCTTTAAAAACAGACTGTTTGTTCAGCCTGTGGTCACTTAGCGGCACACTCAGCAGCTTTATTACAGCACCACAGCAGGAGAATAACCAAATTTAAACAAAACTTCTCATTTAGTCGACTTGCTTGTTCCCAACAACCTTCATCATCAGCAGAGGACATGTGAGAATGAAACTGGGATGGACTTTGAAATTTCTATATTTAGGTGCTTGTATAAAACAGTGATTTTTGTCTGAAACAAGTGAAGCAGTCTGTGGCAGCTCTTACCTCAGGAGACATGGTGGGAGACGTGGCGGGAGGAGACAGAGATCGCTGCAGATCAGAAACACAACGAGGAAACGTTAACACTCAAAATCATAAAACTACTCAGGCAGGCAGAGAGCTGTAAGACTCTGCTGAGCTCCATAAACTGGTTCATAATTCTTTTATTGTGCAGCAGACAAAATTTATTTTCATACAGATTGTAAGAAGGGTCTGGAAATTTAGTCAAAACAAACTTAAATGTCCACCATCTGCATGATGCCTTGTCCTGACCTGCAGCGTAAGTGTGACGGTGGGTTTTACAGCTCACAGAGAACTGAAGCAAGAGCAGACACTGCAGTGTGATTTGGTGTTTTGCTTTGTTTTGTAGCGCAAATTGTACATGCTGATGCAGCTCTTATTGCATCACTGTTTTTATATAATGAACTAGAATTAGTGCCTTGCAGTTGTATGCAGCACAGCAGATCTATACAATCAGCACAGCCTCAAGATTAGAGTCACCAATTCAGTATCTGACCAAATGTCTCCCCTTCTGTTCCTGAGATATGACGTTAAAACATGATGATGTCACAGTCAAGCTGACCTTTGACCTTTTGACCTTCATTATTTTATCCTGTTAGACATTTGTGTCAAGTTTGGTCAGAGTTAGTGTATGGATTCTTCAGTTATGGACAGAAATATCTATTTTCAGAAAATTCACTGAAGGTGTTGTTGAGACAGTGTTCACGAGAAAGAGACAGACGAGGTCACAGTGACCTTGACCTCCAACCACCAAATTCTAATCAATTCATCATGAAGTCCAAGTGGATGTTTGTACCAAATTTGGAGAAAGAGAACTGAAACATTTGCAGCTGTTTTTGGAATATTCACTATGATTATTACAGCAAGTCATTACATCACTTATTTTTGGAGCCAGTAGTTTAAATAAATCACATTGTTTTTCTCCTGACTTGCAATTTCTGTCATTTGCTGCAATTTCCCACAAAAAAAATCACATGAAAATGTTGTAATTTTTATTGCAATTTTTGACAAAATTGGCCGCAAATTTAAGTTTTTTTGCCGTGAGATCCTGGAGGGACTGATTAATGGTTTAACTGGTACTTTGGAAGCATTGCTCTCTGCAGTTTATTATGCTGATATTCAAACACAATGTGACACTGGTCCTCCAGACTGTCAGATTTCACACCTTCCAGGGACCTTCTGGTGCTGCTGACCGTGATGTTACAAACAGCCCGTCTGTTTTGGTTTTAATACAATATGTTATTTCCTGTTTAACTCCTGTTTCAATTCTGTCTGATGATCACACCATCCCCAAAAAGTCAGATAACCTCGGGTCTGTTTGTGTTACTTAACCTTTTAGTTTTTGTTTTTGAGACGTCCCTGTGTTGCCAGATCTGCCGTAGTGTCATTACCAAAAGAGATGATGGATCCAACAATGACAATGAGACCAGAGCTGAGATAAAATGGAGTCACCTCACCCACTACAAGTGTCTGATGGTGTCACAGGTCTCGGAGGAGCAGGTAAGACATACCAGTACATTTTTAAATTCTAGTTACTGTGTGCCATCTTTTGCACTACTACTGTAAAACTTTGATTAAAAGCTCAGAGTCTCTTTGACCAGCCTGGTGTGGCTACACATTTCGACACATAAAGGCCTGTCTCAAATAGAGGCCTGGTCTGGTTGCCAGGCAGCTCTTTTTTTTTTATAGAAGTTTTTCGGATGTATAAAACCGGGTTGTTGACTACCCACATACAAATATTAATGTTTAAACTTTTGCCAATATGGAGATGCTACACATCGTTAGCTTGGTTGATTTCATTTTACTGAAACCATGAGCACCGGAGAAGACCGTCATTCATTCAGATCTACTGGCATGACGAAAACACTAAGTAAGAATATGTGTTGATTACCCGATAAGTTATTCATATGCCTTCAGTCCGTAAGGGTCCACCCGTTGATTCAAAAGAATCAAAAGTGTTTTTCATAAAAATTAAACCAAGTTAGGAACATTGTTTTAACAGGATAAAGTTTTATTGTGTCTGAAACGAGTGTCATAACATAACACATAATTGAAACGGTAGTCAAAACCTTATTTTTATACAAGTCATATTCGGACTGGTTCAAATGAACAGTTTGATCGTATTTCCAATCTTTGCTGAGCAACAGTTTTGTGTGAAAGGAATTAAAGGCCTGTCCCAAATATGGGCCTGTTGAGCTCACTGACTTAAGCAAATAATAGCCCGGGCTACTAATAGAAGTTTTACGGTATATAGTCCGTGTAACGTGTGTGTGTGTTTGTGTACTTCTCTGCGTGGAGGGTCAAGTGGGGAGAAGCTCAGGTGTGGTTTGTAGGTCATCAGGTCCGGCCTCTCCACCTGCAGGATGGCTTTATCTTTGGGCAGAGCAGCCAGGTCTCTGTAGCCCACCACCTGGTCGTTCATTCGGGCCTGAACACACCACACACAGGTGACACGTTAGCGCTGCACACACTGATACGACAGGTGTCTTTGAGCAGGTAAAAGTGTGTGTTTACCATGATGCCAGTGGCGGGAGACCCCGGGGTGCTCGAACCCCTGGAAGGAGGCAGGTTGACCGGGGTTACCCGTCCCTCCACCTGGGACACCATCAGAAACATTTAGGAGGTGAAATCACTCCATTTTTTTTTAAATCAAATTGGGTCAGATTTACATCCATCATTTCTCTCAGTACTAAAATCATTGTGTTCATTGTGCATCACTAAAAACAGAAGTCTAGGTTAGACAAACGGTAAACTTAGACCCAAACTGTGTGTTGGAAACATTCATCACAGTTATCAGACTCACTCCTCTTCTGCCACAAAAATATAAGAGTAAACAGCTTTATTTTTACTGTTAATTCAACTTGTTTTTGTGACAGATAAGAAGCTAAAAGCGCGGTATCTTCTGGGTGAAGAGTTCGCTAACGCTAATACGCTAACTGAAATAATAATTATACGACTGGATAATTATTATTTCATGTCTTTTATTTATTTATTTATTTAGCATAAAATATATCTGTAAATACCCCACTGTGAATTTCAAAGATGCTAACAAGTGGCTAAATGAGACTACAGAACGTCGTCATGCTGACCACAGCTTTACAGCCTCGTTGTGGTGGCAAACATGGTGTCGTTCATTTTTAGCCTAGTGTTAGCTTTTTTTCTTGTTGCAACTGCATTTACGCTTCAAAAATCGTACAAGTGGTGTTCATCTGTGAATATTATCTAGCTGAACAAACATGTTAAGAATCAAAAACGTTTGTTTTCCACAGAGCTTATTTTATGCCGTAATCCAAAATCTGATAAAAAAAAAGTCCCGTTGGCTTTTGGACAAGGAAAACAAGGTGACGTTGTAACATTGGTGAGGTCTAAAAAAAAACTTAACTTCAGCTTAATGCTAACAACAGTATGCTAGTAAGCTAACATGCTGTAAATATTAGCCGGCTGTATACAGTGATATTGTGTTTGTTATTCAAGTTATGGTAATGTTACCTCTTGTTCTTATTTTAGAAATACATTGTGAAAGCAGATACTAACATGTCAGTAAACTAACATGCTGTTAAGATTAAAATTTGCTGGCTGTATATGGTGATAATGTGGAAAATATTTCTTTATTTTTTCTTCTTAGTGAATATGTTTTGAAAGTAGATTATACAAAATTGATCACTGTCAGTATTTGTTGGCTGTACATGGTGTTATCTCTCATTCAAAGTGAGATGGAGTTATGAAATACCATTACGCTGTTTTTTGGACAAAGTTAAAAAATACTGGAACATATTTTCTAATCAATGAATATGTTTGAAAAGCAGCTCAAACATACGATGTCAGTAAGCTAACGTGCTATAAAATTAGTTTGTTGTATACAGTGATATTATTAAAGTTATGGTAATGTTAACCTCTAAACTGGGCAAAAAGGAGTAAAAAAAAAAACAACTGAAAAATATTCACACTAACAAATGTTAGTAAGCTAACGTGTTTTAAAGATTAGCTTGCTGTATACAGTGATAATGTGGTTATTATTAAAGTTATGGTAATGTTAACCTCTCATTCTGAGTAGACGGTGGGAGTTAAAAAATACTGTCATACAGTTTTTACTTTTCTGTGTAATCAATATGTTTTGAAAGTAGATCATACAAATGTTAGTAAGCTAATGTGCTATAAAGATTAGCTTGCTGTATACGATGATGCTTTGCTAACGGTAGGCCTACTTTTCGTTTTGAGTGACCAGGAGCTCACAAATACTGGAAAATATTTTTTAATTTTTTATGAATATGTTTTTGAAAGCAGTTAAGCTATTAACATGTTAGCATGTTAGTAAGATATATAAGCTATACTGTAAGTTGGACGGCGATATTGTGTTTTATTTAAGGTACTGTTGCCTCTTATTCTGAGCAGAAATTAGTTACAAAATACTGACAAATATTGCCAATTTTTAAAATGTATTCTATACATATATAGTTTAGTAGTAGCAAATGTTAGTAAGCTAACGTGCTATAAAGATTAGCTTGCTGTATACAATGATACTTTGCTAACGGTAGGCCTACTTCTCATTTTGAGTGACCAGGAGCTCACAAATACTGGAGTTTTTAAAAATGTTATCAATGTGTTTTAAAGCAGTTAAGCTACTAACATGTTAGCATGTCAGTTGTTGCTGTAAGTTGTACGGTGATATTATGTCCTCCATTAAAGTTATAGTGGTGTTACCTGTTATCCTGACTGAAACAGAGTTAAAAAATACCAGAAGTTTTTTTCAATACTGCACCTGTCGAAGAGTGTTTTGGATGTGCATACTTTTTTCTCAAACTGTTTCTGAGATATGAGAATTTCTGAGTCTCTGACAGGATGATAAATCACCTTCTGCATGGCTGGAGAGAAACCTTCCTCCTGTTTGGTTTTAACCAGCTGGAACAGAAACAAGAGAGAGTCAATCAGCAAATGCATTAGCCATTACCGTATACAGCTTCTCATCACAGGCTGACGTTTTATGAATGAGTTGAGGAATGACTCATCTGGAGTCTGAAGAAAAAGCAAAGTAATGAAATTTCATTTCTGCTGCACGATGTTCTTTTACAGCAGACATTTTAAAGGATGAGGCCTCCTCACAAAGATAGAGTTTCATTTCTTTAAAAAGATCTGTTATGAAGCAAAACATCTGGTCACTGAAGTTTTTAACAAACAAAGAAAATATAATAGTGCACTTGTTGGGGACTATTTTCAGCAGCGGATTAAGAGACGTGTCTGGCAATTAAGGTTAGCCTGGCTGCTAACGTGACAATGAGTCCATGGTGTACCATGATGTTGGTCAGTGGTGCAAATTTACATGTCAATGTTAAAGTAGTTAAACTCTAAAAAGCAAATGTTAGCATGCTAACTGCTAACCTAAGATGCTAAACAACCTGTTAAACATCAGGGCCCCGTTTCCCAGATTCGATGTATCTTAGCGCTCTACGACGGTCTCTAAGATATATCTTAGCTAAGGAGCTTCTTTTTCTACGAGTGTTTCCCAAACTGTCTCTTAGCGGGAGCTCGTAAGGAGAGCTGCTAAGATACATCGTAAGTTGGAGCTGTCCTCCACCACGGTGCTGAAAGTGTATTAATCGATGCCGCATGCATCGATTGATCACATATAAGGGTATATAAATGACGTTGTAATATAAAAAGTATTGCCTCAATAATTTTACCGTCATCAAATATTATATCACAAATGCGGCTATGACTCATAGATCATCTGTCAAACTATGTGAAATCTAATCCACACACGAGTATTATGAAAAACAACGTTTTGAAATCTCCACCCAGACCAGTGTTTTGGCACCGTCTCATGCAAAGTCCCCGTCCATATTAATACGTCTGAAGCAAAAATATCATGTGCATCCTGCCATAAACAAGAAAAATACTAATGATGAAGCACACAAACGCTGCCCACACTAAAGCTGATGTTACTGAAACATCTACAAAAGCATACGTGTTCGTCGCTCTTACTACATCATTGTAGTTTCAATGCCAGTTTGTGTCTACCATGCACGTTTTCCAACATCAGTTCTGTCAATTTACAGACCTCAAATTAGTAGTTGTCACGCATAGGCACCTGTAGCAGCAGCATAACCAGTTTCATTGCCCTTTGTGTGTGTGTGTGTGTGTGTGTGTGTGTGTGTGTGTGTGTGTGTGTGGGTGTGTGTGTGTGTGTGTGTGTGTGTGTGTGTGTGTGTGTGTGTGTGTGTGTGTGTGTGTGTGTGGGGGTGTGTGTGTGTGTGTGTGTGTGTGGGTGTGTGGGGGTGTGTGGGGGTGTGTGTGTGTGTGGGTGTGTGGGGGTGTGGGGGTGTGTGTGTGTGTGTGTGGGTGTGTGGGGGTGTGTGTGTGTGTGTGTGTGGGGGTGTGTGTGTGTGTGGGTGTGTGGGGGTGTGTGTGTGTGTGTGTGGGTGTGTGGGGGTGTGTGTGTGTGTGTGTGTGTGGGGGTGTGGGTGTGTGTGTGTGTGTGTGTGTGTGTGTGTGTGTGTGGGTGTGTGGGGGTGTGTGTGGGTGTGTGGGTGTGTGTGGGGGTGTGTGTGTGTGTGTGTGTGTGTGCGTGCCATAATTAATCACAGGTGCATGCCAGTACCAATGTAATATGTTGTGCACTGGGATTGGTTCATGTGGCCTATATAAGCTCACAGGTAGCCACACGTATGCGCAACACCGTGACACCGATGCCTTGCTCAGCCCGGATCCGTCTCCCACCACCTCCAAGAAACTACCCACTGCGTAGAAACGCAGAGCTGCCAGGAGCTGCACCTCTGGGCTGAGGGCGAAGTTACACCTGGTAGCCCTGGAAATGTGCGGGGACACAAGGGTAAGCAGATTTTGGATCTCTTCACGTGGCAGCCGGTACTTTGATAGAATGGCACTGTCAGAGAGGACATCCAGCGGACTGAAGTTCGTCCTTATAAAATGGTTTACATGAACCAAATGGCTACGCGGACGGCGACGCCTTCGGTTCATTTGATTTAGCACGAGAATACGCTGTATTGCAGCCATCATCTAGTCTACAATGAAGCAAGCAGAGACGATGCGCATGGGCGCCTATATAGCGCTAGTGCAGCCCGTTTGATTAGTTTCCAGCCGGCTTCATTAGACGAACAAAGAAATGATGTCGTCAGTTGATTAGCTCCATTAAATGGATAAGTGAATATGGATGATGAATGGAACATAAATAAATAAACCCGAATATTCATGATATTCCATGTTCGTTATTATTTTTCACAAGGTTAGTTTTAAATTAATGATGTGATTTGCGCATGGAGTCTAGATGTGAATTATACTGCAACAAGCATGATTTCAGCCTACTCAAGCTAAAACTGTGTTAGGATGAACGGAGCGCATCACTAAGAGACAGCTTACGAGTGGTTCAGACCGCACGTCTTAAGATATATCTTACAGAAGATATATCTTAGCTACGAAGGCTCTGGGAAACAGCACGTAAGCTTAAGAGAGACCTTAAGATATAACTTAAGAAGCACGTAGCGCTACGAAGGCTCTGGGAAACGGGGCCCAGAATGTTAGCGTTGTCATGACGAAGACAGTTCTCACGCGCTGTTCGTCTGTATACCCAGGAAAAATAATGCACCAGAGTTCAGCTGTAACCCACGTTATCGGGAAGGCTGCGATCATGTGAACAACGCGCTGACAGGAGTAAAGAAGGAAGTAGTATTGAGAGTGGAGGTCCGTATGAGGGTGGAGGTTGGGGTGGAGTAAGGGTCAAACAAACACAGGACTGTCTCCCAGGAGGCCGGCATTCACATCCTGTTTGAATCCAACTAGAGATTTATTTAAAGGGATGTCATAACTTCATCACCTTACGTAAAGTACATATCAGGGCAACATCCAACCATGTTTTTTGTTCTTTAAACCTAAACTACGTAACTTTACTTCTCTAATCCTAACCTACCTAACTTTAATTTTTCCAACCCTAACCAACGTAACTCTACTTTCTTAAACCTTAACTACGTTACTTTAGTTTTCCTAAACCTAAACAAAGTAACTTCAGTTTCCTTAACCTAACCTACATGACTTTACTTTCCTAACCCTTAACTATGTTACTTAAGTTTTCCTTAACCTAACCGTCGTAACTTTACTTTTCTAAACCTAAATGATGTAACTTTAGTTTCCTTAACCTATACTATGCAGCTTTACTTTCCTAATTCTGAGCTACGTTAGTTTAGTTTTCCTAAACCTAAACTATGTAACTTTTCTTTCCTAAACCTAAAATAGCTAACTTTAGTTTCCCTAACCTATCCTTCGTATCTTTATTTTCTTAAACCTAAACTATGTAACTTTAAAATCTAACCACGTAACTTTACTTTTCCAAACCTAACCTGTGTAACTTTACTTCCCTGAATCTAAACTATGTAACTTAACTTTTCTAAACCTTACCTACATTAATTTACCTTCCTAAAACGAACCAATGTAACTTCAGTTAACGTACCCTCTTCTACGTAACTTTACTTTCCTAAACTTAACCTGCGTAACTTTTCTCTAAACATAAACTATGTAGCCTCACCTTCTAAAATCTAAACTAAGTAGCTTTACTTTCCTAAACTAAAAACTGGAGGTCACAGCAGCAGTACACAAATTACACAGAGAATACTGCAAAAACAAACACAAGTACTAACATCAGAGTTCATTTCAGTCTCATGCACACAAGTGTACAAACTGCAGTAAAGTGTGCAAAAATGATGTAATTACAGGTTAAACAGATGAAAAGATGTGGGCCAAAAGGTAAATCAAATTTAGTTATCAAGTCAGACTAGTCCAATAATCAGTCCACTGATACTGCGACCAAGCTGAGGTGAGTTCACTTACATCACATTCAGAGACATTTCTCCAGTGAACTGACTAATAGTGTTAATGCTCGGTGACTGAAGTCACAGTTAGGTTGTTCAGAGAGCTAACAGATCGTCTTTCGTCCTTTTGAGCAGCTTTCAGAACAAACGATCCTGTTTCAAACCTTTCAAACACACCACGTCCCCCGAGGTTAGGCCGGACTGATGGGGACAAGGAGACTGAGTGTAAAACAACACTGTGAATCAGATTTAGGCATGGCTGTTATCAGAGCCTCCTCGGGGGATGGACAGAGCAGGAGGAAGAGGAGGAGGAGGAGGCAGCTGTAGTCCTGCTCACAGGAAAGACACCGTGTACCTAAACAGCATGAGAGCCTCTCTGCTAACGTCCCTGCAGGGGGAGGATATCCTCCACCCGACTTCCTGTGAACCCCCTCCTCTTGTTGTGTCTTCTCTTTCATCTGTCTCCCTCTTCTTCCTCCTCCATCTCCATCTCCATCTCCATCCCACCCTTCGTCTTCCTCTTCCTCCCCTCCCCTCTCCTCCCTGGCTGTTTATCAGCTCGCCCAGCCGGGCCAACGCCCAGCCGGTTGTCAACAGTTATTGCTGTGGTTACACTCCTCCCTCCAGAGAATCTACAAAACACAGCCAGGGAGCGTCACCTTCCCTCCCGCTCCCGTCAGTGTCTAACCATCAAATGTCGTTAGGTCAAAAAAAACTGACACCAGATCAGTGAGAGATGATTTCTCTGCCGTCTGTCCTCAGCTGACCTCGATCTGTGCTGACGGAGAAGTAGAACAGACGTCAAACACACAATGACGATACTCAAATTAAATAGCCATCACTCTTTAGTTTAGATTGCTTACATTCTCTGATCACATATTTTCTTTTAAAACACATTAGAAGTTTGTTTAATTCATATCTTTCTTGTTACGTGGCTAATTGCTGGCGAGCTAGCTAGCTAGCTAACGCAATAATAACAAAAACAACAAGGTATCAAACCAATAAGGTGTAAAATTATTGAACAATTACAGCTTTTTATCTTGTAAAATATTCTGACCAGCTTTAGACCAAATCAGTGTGACGTCACGCTGAAATAACTGGCAGCTGGTTTAAAATGTAGAGATATGTAAAACTGGAACTTTTTGATTTCTGTTGTTGTTTTCAGCCATAACTGTAACGTTTAAAGATATATGGTTAAAAACAGTGGTCCGACCTGTCTGACGTTTCTGCTGTGATTATTTTATGTACAGTGTGCTTTGCTAACGTCTTTAATGAACCAAATCCACCGGTACAAACATACCATGGCAAACTTGAGCCCAACAAGCAACATCAGATGGACATATTGACCTGAATGTAACATTACTTAGTAATATTAAAAAAATTTAGTGTCCAACTTGACACTTGTAAAGTTTAACTAAACCTCCCCTCTTTTTTTAAGCAGCTCGATGCACTCTGGTGGTAACTCAATTCACATCGACAGGAAACAGAAATAACTTTGGTCTCATCCAGAGAACCATCCAGCCGGGTTTTGAAACTGAACTTGCCGTTCAGAAGACGCCTTTTTTTAAAATCCTTTTCTGCTAACGGAGGTTTGTTTCTGTCCATAACGTTCCTGCTGCATTGCTTCCTGATGTTCCAAACTATGGGATAGGTCAAGGGTCATGATTACAGAAGGTACGTGTATCGAAAAAATTAGTGGCGTTAAAAGGAATTTGCATTAACTTGTTATTAAAGCGTTAACTCTGACAGCTCTATAAAAACATAGTGATTCAGTCAATCTGTTTTAAGCAGAGTATTGGAGTAAACGTCTGCGTTTTAGCATTTGAGTCTCTTTTCAATAGTTGCTAAAAGTTTCCAGATAACTTTTAAAAGTGGCTAAATTTGTTGCTCGGTGCTTGTTAGGAAAAAAAAGTTGCCAGGTTAGTCTGAAAAATCTAGCAACAAAGTTAACATCTCTGCTACAGGCTGATTGGCTCCAAACCAACAGACTACAACATTTAAATGCTCATACACGTATTCATTGGTGATAAAAACTGAAAATTCTAATATTTTATAATATTTAACACAACGTGTCAGGACAACGTCTAATAGTAACGTCAATTTGATGTAGAATAACGTCATTTAGCCGCATGGCAATCAAACTCAATGTCATTATAATGTTATCCTCCACACTGTTAAATTCTGACGTCATAAACTGTTTAAAATATTGTCAACACGGTTTCCATTTCAACCAAAATTTAATGTCTGTCCAACGTAAGAGTCCATTGTCCATTGTGCCGGCTGGGATCGTACATTTTTGCACAGATACATAATATTTACATGTTCTTAGGTAGCGAACATATTGAAACTTAAAGTTACAACAAAGCAGTGGTTAACGTGAGGCTAGGTTTAGGCACAAAAACCACTTAGTTGTGGTGAGGGAAAGATCATATATTGCCTTGAAATACCTGGATGTGGGGGAACAACTGTTTTTTGTGCCTAAAAACATGAACAGTAGAAGTTTAAAGTGGTATAAAAGGGACATAGAAAACAAATTATAGAGTTCTTGAGTGAATGTACTCAGTTACTGTCTCTGAGTCTCTGAGGACGGAGCGATCCATCCATCTGACCGGCAGCAGGCTGAGTGCTTTGTGTGTCCGATAGTCTTCTTATCACTAAGAGCTTTTAACTGCCACAGACTCATCAATGGAGCTGAGCTCAGGGAGGGTGTGGACCATTAGTCCAACCACATCCATGTCATTCAAACACACGTGACCAGGTAAATGTACAAAATCATACAGGAGGGTTCTTTTTCCCCACAACACTGCAATTAGATGGATGGATGGATGGATGGATGGATGGATAGAGGTAGCAAAGTAGGTAGGTTGCGTAGTGTAGCTAGGTAGATAGGGTAGGTAGGTAGACAGATAGGTAGGTAGATGGGTTGGTAGATGGGTTGGTAGGTAGGTAAATAGGGTAGATAGGTAGGGAGTGAGGTAAGTTAGCATAGGTGGGTAAGGTAGGTAGACAGGTAGGTACGTAAATAGGTAGGTAGGGTAGCTTAGGTAGCATAGGTAGGTAGTTAGGTAGGGTAGATAGGTAGGTCAGTAAGTAGATGCATAAAGTAGGGAGGGGTTACTAGGGGAGGTAGGGTAGGGTGGGGTAGCGTAGTGTAGGTGGGTAGGGTAGGTGGATAGGTAGGTAGGGTAGTAGAATAGGGTAAGGTTGATAGGTAGGGTAGCTAGGTCGATAGGTAGGTTGGTAGGTTGGTAGAGTAGCATAGCATAGATAGGTGGATAAGTAGGTAGGGAAGCATAGGTAGGTAAAGTAGTGTAGCTAGTTAGATAGGGTAGGTAGGTAGGTGGAGTAGGTTGGTAAGTACGGTAGTGTAACTAGGTAGATAAGGTAAATAGGTATGTAGAGTTAGAGTACTTTACGCGGAGTATCAGGACATAAATATTAAGACTAAACATTATTTTCATTATCAGTAAATCTGTTAGTTGTTTTTTAAAAATAATTATTACTAATTATTTCCCTATTTTTATGACCAACAGTCCAAAACCAAAATACACATATTTTACTCTGATATAAAACTGAGGAAAGCAACAAATATCCACATTTAACCATCTTAAGAAGAAAACATATGGAAACATTTATGAAAAATTACTCGTCGACGATCAAAATTGACGTGAGATTACACACTTTATTAATATCTAACTGACGTTTTTAAGCTAAACATAAGAGGTCAAGGGTAAATTAATATGTAAACAATATATTGTATATCAACAGAAACATGTTTATTATTAATATTATTATTATGACGGCCTCTTTTGCTCTGTATTGCACCGAGTTAAATTAAGAGCAGCACGTCTTGGCACCAGTGGTGCTGCTTTTAAGAAACAGAATACAAATAACCTGAAAATGTGTCAGTTCAACAGAATATATTTATCATAACTGATTTTGTTTCATTTCTTTGAGCAAAACTGTTGAAACGTCACCAGTTCCAGCTCATTGGATGTGAATATTTACTGGTTTCTTTGTGTTTAATTACTGTAAATTTAATATATTTGAGTTTTGGACAAAATAAGACATTTAAATATGAATCTATGGATATTAATGGATTGATTAATGGATGCTGCAGTGTTAATAAATGTCACATGTGTTTGTAAATGTCCCAGATTTGCTCATTTTCTCTGCATCATGACTGTAAGCTGAATATCTGCTGTCTGGACTGTTGGTCACAAACTAAACTTCGTTAATCCCCTATTGATTAACACTAATGAGCATTTCTTTTTACTATTTTCTGACATTTTACAGCTCAATTAATTCATCAATCAAGAACGGAATTATAGTATTTGCAGCCTGATGGACACCACATTGAGACATATATCAGTTATTGATCTTTGTATGGATCAATGAGTGAGTGAGGAGCAGAGAGGCTCTGGGGCCTGGAGCAAACAGCAGCTCCTCAGGACAGATGAGATGTTCAGAACCTGCCGTTTGAATTCAGACTGAATCAAACACATCTTCATCAGTGTGAGCTGACGGCTCGACGACAGGACAGGATGCTCCTGTGGCCTTCAGAATAACGCGGACGACGAAGAGGAGGGAAGGAGGAGGAGGAGGGAGGGGGAGAGGAGACAAGTGCGTCTGCTGCAACCTGATAAAAACACAGGCTGGATATCCCGGGTCAGACCCGGTACAAACCCGGGACCTGCTCCTGTTTTTGTCCCCTAATGTGACGGTAGAGAAAAGCGGAGAAGCTCTCACCTCCAAACAGCGCAGAATAAATCCGGAGCAGATCCGCCTGGACGCGTCCTGGAGCCCGACGGTGACGCTCCTCTGCTCCGCTGCAAGAGCCGAGGAGGACGGAGGGGAGGAGGAGGAAGGGTGGAGGGCGGAGGAGGAAGAGGAGGAGGAGGAGGAGGAGGAGGAGGGGTGATGTGTGATGAGGTTGCAGCCTGCTTTTACAGCCGGGCAGGGGGCTGCTGTGATCCCCGGAGGAGGAGGAGGAGGAGGAGGAGGAGGAAGCTGTTTTCCTGTTGCTCCTGTGTGATGAGAGGAGGAGGAGGAACAATAACCTCAGTGTTGTGACTCCACATCATGTCTGCCTGCAGCGTCCTGCACATGTTCACACAGACATTATTAATATTCATAATAATATGCAACATTTCATCAACTGAAACATTTAATTTCATTTATTGTTTATTTACAGACAAAACACACGAATCAATGTTTGACAGTTAAACAGCATCAGTGTTAATGTGCATCTGCAGCTCAGCAGCAAATGATTGTTCTGCTCTAATGTCATATTTTACATTTAAAATCACTATTTCAGTATTTTTACACCACGTGAATGATAATAATAATCTTGTTATCTTGTTATCTTATTATAATAATAATAATGATAATGATATTATTATTTTGAGAAACCTGTAGTTTCTTGTTTTAAATTTTATTTAGTTGATTCAAATAGTTCTATATGTGTCATTTTACCTTTTATTTACACATTTAGTTCTGACACAATATGAACCTGATATGAATTTAGAAAATAATTTATAAAGTACAGTTAACATTGTGCACTTTCAATGAAAATGGGAGAGGTAAAAAAAAAAAAAAAAATTAAAATCAAAATTAAAATAAAAAATTAAATAAAATTAAATAAATTAATGAAATTCATATTAAATTGAAATTAAACATACATTTTTAAAATGTTTGCTTCAAAATATCTATTTATCTTTACTTTTTTTTTTAAACAAAAATGTAAAAAAAAAAATCCAGTTCAAGCTTCTCAAACATGAATATTTTCTGCCATTTATAGTCTTAAATTAATGTAAATGAAATATATTTGGGTTTTGGATCAATGGTCAGATAGGGAAAGACATTTTCATTCTGTTAAATATATATATATATATATATATATATATATATATATATATATATATATATATATATATGTATATATACATATATATATGTATTTTAAGAAAAACACAAAAACAAAAATCTTAGGCCTAAGAGAAAGTTTTTTGGCCAGCAAAATAAATAACTAGGTAATAAATAAATATATAAAAAATAAATAAATAGAAATATAAAAAAAATAGGATAAGTTGTACAATGTGAAATACATCTGTGGTCCACAAGGTGGCGGAATAAACAGTGTTTGTTTTAGTGATTAATTCCTGAATTTAAATTTCAATTAATCAGAAGAAACAGAAGTCTGATGTAATAGGCTGAATTTGATGCAAAGTTTTCTAAGTTTTGAACAATTTTACCTTTATCACTAAATGAACCAGAATAAATAAAACTTAATTCAACAAATATCGCATCGTATCATATCGTATATTTTCATATCAGATCGTATCGTATTGTCAAATCTTATGGAAAACCATTTAACCAGTTAATTGTTGTAACTGTTTTCATAATTTTATGAAATTACACTAGTGGCATGTTGAAGTGCTAATGTTTACCAAAAAAAAAAAAAGAAAACGTGTGTTAATAAAAATGTACAAACAAAAAAAAATGCAACTGAAAAATTGACAATTCAAAAAACAGGTATTATTAACAGCCTCTGGATCTGTAAACAAACAAATTAAGTCTACACACTGTGTCACCTCCTTAATGAAAACATCCCGTTTGTCTTTTTGTATGTACATTTATATTTATACATTTAAATATTTATATTTATTTATTCATGTATATGTATTGTTATTTATTATTTATATTATAAATATTACATGTAAATATTTATTTTTACATTTAACAACAAAACAAAAAAAACGCGTTTTTAAATCCGACACTGGCCCTTTAAGATACGTGACGTCACCAGAGCGTCAAAGTTGAGCAGAGAGAGAACAAAGGAAGATGGTTCACTCTGTTCGAACATAGTCTGATGAAAATGGTGTTTAACGACCTCATACGGAATAATTTCCCTCTGTTGCGGAAAAGAAATGACGCACGAGTGAAAAGTGTCGTTGATAAAATGTTTAAACGGAAGTTACTGTGAGCTGCGTTGGAGTTTAGACACCTAGCATGATTGTGTACATGCTAACATCAGTGCTGGGTGTGTTTAACACGATCTTGTCCGTATTTTCCCACAATTTTAATTCATATTTAGTCATTTCCTTCTGTCAGTGCTCTTTATTAATGTTAATGTTTGAACGATATGAATTATTTTTTGATGTTTAATTACTTTGAGGAGTCACAGCGCATGCGTCCAGTTAAAACCCATAGAGTAGTGGAACATCTGTAGTAGGAGACGATCTTTGGTTGAGAGAAAAATGGCGTCAGATAATGGACTGGCCTCTCTGGTAGGAACCAAACTGTTCTCTAATGTTTATATCAGCGGTCTGTCAGGGTTTCATGTGTGACCTGCTTCATCACAGAGCCTCTTACGAGTCTCATCAATGAACTAAATTAAAGTTTAAAGGTTTACCGAGGCAGGACAGAGAGCTAACGATGCTAATGCTAACTAGCCGAGAGGAAAACACGTGTAGAAACAGACCTGTAGAGAAACACGCTAATGACATGAGATTATACATGTAACCGAGTGTCACACCGTGTCAGAACAACAGGGCTGGTTTTTACTGGTTAAATGCTGAGTTTAGAGCCTTTAAAGCTCCGTGCGTTTCTCTCTGTGATCAGTCTGCAGGGTTTGTAGCTTCTCTGTTAAAGGTTCCTGTCAGCTGTCAGAGGACATATTTCACTGTGACACAGAGTCAGATCTGTGCGTTTTAAACTTTAACAAGTTGACATATCACTTATTGTAATGGTTAAATAAAATACAGAAAATGAAACAGGAAAAAGTAAGAAATAAAAGAAACTAAAGGACATTTAAAGGGGAACACCACCCATTCTAATATATTATTTCCATGAATGAGTAAAGTTCAGTCAGCGTCAGTGAACATGAGCTCCTCTCTGTCTCAGACTTGTGATGTCACAGAGCTTTAAGTCTGGAGCCGTGCCACAGACGATGACGCTGATTTTATTTGTTTCCATAATGATCTTTATTCTGTTGTGGAGTTCTCAGCTCTGAGACACAGAGGTGCACCTCACAGCTAACACACGCCAGCACAGTTTAAATGGTCTTTTCATTGGTACATGATTTAATAGTGTTTATGTCAGTTCCAAGATCTTTGAAACAATAAGTTATAGTGTTATGTGTATGTACACAGTATAAAGCGCTTGTCAAAACAGAGTTACAAACTGCTTTGCCAGTCAACAATTTAAACAGGGCGTAAAAAATTTATTTTAAAAGAAAACTGATTAAAAAATAACGTTTGTGTAAAAAAAACTGAGGAAATAATGACAGTTCACGAAAAAAACAGTGAAAAAACAAGAAATACTAAAAACGATGGAAGAAAATTTAAAAAAAATGGCGAAATTAAAAAACAGTAAAAAAAAAGGTGACTTAATATGAAAAACGGGGGGAAAATAGGAAAAACAGAAAACAGTACACTTTTGTTTATAATATTTGGCAAAGATAATCAATAGATGTGTGACATGTGACTTCCTCCAGTCTCCTGTCATAGACAAAGAATCTGAACATAATGGAGCAGAGATTCTGGATGAGCTCAGCAAAAAAAAAAACAAGTGATATCCATGTCATCCTTAAATTTCTTCAGACAATGCTCTGCAGGGTAAAACTCGTGTATAGTTCTTTTTCTGACACAAGGTATTTTACGAACAAGTCAACAGAAACATACAGAGTACTAATAAACAAACACAGCTCCAATAAAAAGGAAAAAACACCCCCATCTCCATCTGCCCCTCAACACCGGAACAAAGAAAGAAAGAGACAGAGCTGAGAGAGGAAAATAAAAAAGAATTAAAGATGACGACAAATGAATAAACCTGTGTGACATAAGCAGGAGCACAGTGTGTTTGATTACAGTCTTTCAGTTTCCATATTTGACACATATTTGCCTGACAGTAAGAAAACATACAAAAAAAAAATATAGATATATATATACATTTATATATATATATATATATATACATATATATATAAATGTATATATACATTTATATATATAAATAAAAGTATAAACAATTTTGAAAAGGAAAAAAAACTAGTTAATTAAAAAACAGTAAAAAAAAAAACAAAGAGAAGAAACAGTAAAAAACAAAAAAAATCAGTAAAAATATTAAAAAAAAAATAGAAAAACAACAAAAACAGTAAAAAAAAAAGAAAAACAAAAAGGTTGAAACATAGAAAAAGAAAAAACATTAAAACAGTAAAAAAAGACAGAAAAAGGAAAAAACATAAAATAGGAAAAAAGAGAAGAAACAGTTAAACAAAAGTGAAAATATTTTTTTAAAAATGGAAAAAATATAAAAGAACAGGAAAAAAAAGAAAACCAAAAAGGTGAAAAAAAATTAAGAAAGGAAAAAAAAAAAAACAAAAAACAAAAACTGTTTAAAAAAGACAGGAAAAAAGAACAAAAGAAACAAAAAAGAGGAGAAACAGTAGAAAAAACTAGAAAAAAATCAGTAAAAATATGAAAAAGAAATAAGAAATAAAAAAGGTAAAAATATTAAAAAAAGAAAAAACATCAAAAACATAAAAATAATAATAAAAAAAGACAGTTAAAAAAATGGGAAAAAAGTGAAACGTTTGTGAGGTGGTAAAGGAGTGTGCAGTTGATCCTTTGATGAAACAACAGATTTGTGTGTCTGAATGTTGGAGGTGAAGAGTCCGTCCATCTCCACAGGACGAGCCCTCGGGCCAGAAGTGAACATGCTAGGCTCAACTCAGGTTAACGTCCAGAGGAGTTACTCAGGATATCACCACGGACACAGACGCAGCAGCCAAACACTGTTATAAGAGTTTTAAATATTAAACCCCAGAAATGAAATAGTTTCAGACACATAGTGACCGAGGACTGTTTACACCTGTCGGACGTATGATGATGTAAACGTGTGATTGTAAAGGACGCCTCTCTGATCTTATGATGTGTGTGTGTGTGTGTGTGTTTTGGTTCTCAGGGGGTGGACGGAGCGTCGGCAGCAGCTCATGCTCTGTCTCTGCCAGCAGACGCTTATGGAAACGATGTAAGTGGAGTTTTTTATATTTCCTGGGGTTCATGCTGACGCCACCCGACAGGCTCCACCCACCCAAACACTCCGTACATTTACATCACAGTGAAGTGGAGCTCCAGTCCCAGCTGGACGAGGACATTTAACTGGACTACTGTCCTTGTCCCAGTATGCAAGCACGGGAGGCCTCAGTATGTGCGACTCCTCTCTGATAGGTGGCGATATGCCCCCTTTCAGCTTGTTAGTATTGGACCTTTTTCCTGTTGACCTATTACGTCACAGACCAAACAATGGACAAACAAGTTAGCTACGGTTAGCTAGCAGCTAACTGGTACCATGGTGGACAACTTTACAGCTCTGTACATTTGGTCCGTCCAAAAAGTCACGGCTCTGGATGTAGATTTCTCCATGTTGTTACCAGCTTCTTCTTCTCTTACACATTTAATGCTATTGGACTTCTGAAAATCCGCGATGTGAAAAACGCAGAAAATTGAACCTGTTCTGAAAATTTGAATGACAGGTGAAAGTTTTCGAAACATAATTGACACATGGTGACGTTTCAGACGTTCGACAGTTTCGGTTGAAAAAAAAAAAAAAACATTGTGCAAAAAGCCTGAAGTTCGACTTCATGTTATCGATGTTTTTGTTGAGTCTTTGGTCTCTGGACTCCAACGTGCGCTCGTCTCAACACAAACTGTCTTCAGTTTACATCACATCACCTCAACGTGTGTTTCGCTGATGCTTAAGGCTGCACATGTGACCAAGTAACAGAGTAACCTTTAACCTTTGTGTTTCCTGTTTTCTTTCAGCCGCGGCTCGAAGTCATGTGGGCGATGAAGGCCTACAACCACGCAGAGGTTTACTTCAATGTAAGACTTTTTCTTTGTGGACACACACGACTATATTCTGTTTACAGACGTATGTATGTGCAGTATATGTGTTACTGTAAAAGACTCGTCTCCTGTCTTCAGCTCATTTCATCCGTCGATCCGAAATTCCTGAAACTGACGAAACTGGACGACAAAATCTACTCGGCCTTCAGGGAAACGTTCAAAGACCTCGACATAAAGCTGCTGAAACCAGACGACCTGAAATCAGATGAGGCCAAAGAGGTCAGTGTGACGTTCAGCTCCATGATTTATAAACGTGTTTTTCTACGAAACCACAAAGAAGTAAACCTCTCTGACGCAACACAAAGAAACTGCACAAGACCATCAATGGTTCAAAATGAAATAAAGAACTCTGCAAACACAGTAAAATCTGAAGAACTTGACGCTGCCAAATTTGGATATTTGACTGTTTTTAGATGCGTTTCTGTTGATGTCACGTACGGAGGTCAGATAGACCTCTTTAGATGAGCTCGATGTTATTAACATAAATACACTGGCTGCTTTTGTGACGAAGTTTGAAGGACAAACATAAAGCTAAGAGGTCATGTCGTGTTTGAATGCAGCCAGCGGTTTTAAAAACAGAAAGATTTGGCACTAAGTTTAGTTTATTTGGTAAAAACAACCTTAAAATTTGCTTAAAAAAACCCTAATATTTCCATGGATTTAGTTCGTTAACGTTGGGCTACGACTTGAGCCCCGACTTCTACTCCTCCACACTGACAGTAGCCATGGCCTGAGGCGTTATGGCTGCAGTTTGTCCATCTCTCTGTCCCGTTCTCATGAAGGCAAATTTCCTCAAATTTGGCACAAACATCCTCTTGGAATTTCTTGACCTTGTGTTCATCCCATTCTGATTTTATCTCAAGAACACTTTCAGGACATTTCTTAAAATTTGGCACAAACGTCCACTTGGAATCAAAGATGAACTAATTATTTTTTAGTGGTAATACGTCAAAGGTCAGGATCATTGTGACCTTGTCCATCTTCATTCTCAAATGCAATATCTCAAGAACACCTTGAGGGAATTTCTTCAAATTTGGCACAGATGTCCACTTGGAATGAAGGATGAACTTAATATATTTTGGACTTCAAAGGTCAAAGTCATTGTGACCTTGTGTTTGTCTTATTTTCGTGACCGTGCTATTTCAGTAAGGCTGTGAGGAAATTTCCTCAGATTTGGCACAGACATCTACATGAAATCAGGATGAACTGATTAATCTTTGGTGGTCATAGGTCAAGGTCATTGTGACCTTGTGTTCATTTCTCTCTAGTGATATCTCACTAGATAGATCGCATTGAGGGTATTTTCTCAGATTTGGCACAAATGTCCACCTGGACTCCACAATGAACTGATTATGTTCTGGTGCTAATAAGTCAAAGGTCAATGTTATTGTGACCTTGTTTGGCTCATTCTCAAAGGCATTATCTCAAGAACACTTTCAGGGAATTGCCTCAAATTTGGCACAAACGTCCACCTTGGAATCCAGAATGAACGGATTAATTTTTGTTGGTCGTAGGTCAAAGTCATTGTGACCTTTTGTTCATCTCCCTCCCGTGATATCTTAAGAACACCTTGAGGGAATTTTCTTTGATTTGGCAAAAACATCCAATTGAAATTAAAGATGAACTGCTAAGATTTTGGTGTTTAAAAGTCAAGGTCATTGTGTTTGTCGTTTGTATTTGTTCATCAATCAATCAATCAATTAATCAATTTTATTTATAAAGCCCAATATCACAAATCACAATTTGCCTCAGAGGGCTTTACAGTATACAACATCCCTCTGTCCTTAGGACCCTCACAGCGGCTAAGGAAAAACTCCCCAAAAAAACCCCTTTAACGGGGGAAAAAAAAATGGTAGAAACCTCAGGAAGAGCAGCTGAAGGAGGGCTCCCTCTTCCAGGACGGACAGACGAGCAATAGATGTTGTACAGAACAGATCAACATAATGAATTAACAGTAATCCATATGACACAATGAGACATAAAGAGAGACAGATATTATATTAATAATATGATTATATATGTATGTGACAATAATGATATGTGTATAATAGTCCAGGTATGACTAATAGTAACAGCAGCAGTGGGAGGCATCAGGCAGGACCACGGCAGCAGCACAACCACGACACATCATCCAGGCACAGCTGCGACACGAGTTAACCTGAGAGACAGTGGAGCACAAAGGCTCCGGAGAACAAGCCGAGTTAGTGACATGCAGTAGAGCCGAGTTAGTGACATGCAGTAGGCCCGGGTTAGAGAGATGCATTAACAGGACATGAATACTAGCAAGGGAGAGAGAAGGAGAGAAGGGGCTCGGTGTATTATAGGAGGTCCCCCGGCAGACTAGGCCTATGTCAGCCTAACTAGGGGCTGGTCCAAGACAAGCCTGAGCCAGCCCTAACTATAAGCTTTATCAAAAAGGAAAGTCTTAAGTCTAGTCTTAAAAGTGGAGACGGTGTCTGCCTCCCGGACCGAAACAGGAAGCTGATTCCACAAAAGAGGAGCCTGATAGCTGAAGGCTCTGGCTCCTGTTCTACTTTTGGAGACTTTAGGGACCACAAGTAACCCTGCATTCTCAGAGCGCAGTGTTCTGGTGGGATAATAGGGCACTATGAGCTCTCTGAGATATGATGGAGCCTGATCATTTAGAGCTTTGTAAGTTAAGAGAAGGATTTTAAATTCAATTCTGGATTTTACAGGGAGCCAGTGCAGAGAAGCTAAAACAGGAGAAATATGATCTCGTCTCTTAGTTCCTGTCAGTACACGTGCCGCCGCGTTCTGGATTAGCTGGAGAGTTTTCAGGCACTTATTAGAGCTACCTGATAATAGGGAGTTACAGTAATCCAGCCTCGAGGTAACAAACGCATGGACCAATTTTTCAGCATCTTTTAGTGACAGGATAGGCCTAATTTTCGCAATATTACGCAGATGAAAAAATGCAGTCTGAGACGTTTGCTCTAAATGGGAGTTAAAAGACAAATCTTGATCAAATATTACGCCGAGGTTTCTTACGGTGATGCTAGAGCCCAGAGCAATGCCATCCAGAGAAACTATATCATCAGATAAAGAGTTTCTGAGCTGTTTGGGGCCAAGAACAATAACTTCAGTTTTGTCTGAATTTAACATCAGGAAATTGGAGCTCATCCAGGTTTTTATATCTTTAAGGCATTTCTGAAGTTTAGTTAATTGATCCGTTTCTTCTGGCTTTATCGATAAATACAGCTGTGTATCATCCGCATAGCAATGGAAATTTACAGAGTGATTTCTAATGATGTTACCTAAGGGAAGCATATATAGCGTGAATAGAATTGGTCCGAGCACTGAACCTTGAGGTACTCCAAAACAAACTTTAGTACGTGAAGATGATTCATTATGAACGTGAACAAACTGAAAGCGATCGGATAAATAAGATTTAAACCAGCTTAGTGCAGAACCTTTAAGGCCAATTGAATGTTCCAGTCTCTGTAGCAGAATTTGATGGTCAATTGTGTCAAATGCGGCACTAATATCTAGTAAAACAAGTACAGAGACGAGTCCTTGGTCTGAAGCAATCAGGAGATCATTTGTAATTTTAACTAGTGCTGTCTCGGTGCTATGATGGGCCCTAAATCCTGACTGAAATTCCTCAAATAAACTATTATCATGGAGAAAGTCACACAGCTGGTCTGCGACTACTTTCTCAAGGATCTTTGAGAGAAAGGGAAGGTTGGATATAGGTCTATAGTTGGCTAACACCTCTGGATTCAATGTGGGCTTTTTTAACAGAGGTTTAATTACAGCTACCTTAAAAGACTGTGGTACATAGCCTGTTAATAAAGATATATTGATCATGTCTAGTATGCAAGTGTTAACTATAGGTAAGACTTCCTTAAGTAGCCTAGTTGGGACGGGGTCCAAGAGACACGTTGATGACTTGGATGAAGAAATCATTGAGGTCAACTGTTGAATAGAAATCAGGGAGAAGCAATCTAGATATGTATCAGCACTTATAGCTGTGTTTGAAGGCAGATTAGTGCTGTTAGAGGGCAGGAGGTCATGAATTTTGTCTCTAATAGTTAGAATGTTGTCATTAAAAAAGCTCATAAAATCATTACTGCTAAGGGCTAAAGGAATACAAGGCTCAATAGTGTCAATAGAGTCTCTGTCAGCCTGGCTACAGTGCTGAAAAGAAACCTGGGGTTGTTCTTATTTTCTTCTATTAATGACGAGTAATAGTTTGCTCTGGCATTGCGGAGGGCTCTCCTATATGTTTTTAGACTATCTAACCAGATTAAACGAGAATCTTCCAGTTTGGTTAATCACCAGTTCCTTTCAAATTTTCGCGACATTTGTTTTAATTTTCTGGTTTGGGAGTTATACCAGGGAGCAAACTTTCTTTGCTTTGCGAACTTCTTTTTAAGAGGTGCTACAGAATCGAGAGTTGTTCGCAGCGAGCCTGCAGCGCTATCGACGAGATGATCAATTTGGGAGACTTTAAAGTCAGTACGGGAAACCTCACTTACAGAGGGTATTAAATTTAACGCCGATGGAATCACTTCCTTAACTTTTGCTACCGCACTATCTGATAAACACCTAGTATAGTAGCTGATACTGAGTGGCGCGTAGTCAAGTAGACAGAAATCAAAAGTTATTAAGTAATGATCTGATAGAGAGGGATTCTCTGGAAAGACCATTAAGTTATTAATCTCAATTCCATACGCCAGAACTAGATCGAGGGTGTGGTTAAAACGGTGAGTGGGCTTATGTACACTTTGAGTGAAGCCAATGGAGTCTAATAATGTGATAAACGCAGTAGCGAGGGAGTCATTATCAACGTCCACGTGAATATTGAAATCGCCTACAATAATAACTTTATCTGATTTCAGGACTAAACTGGATAAAAACTCTGAGAATTCAGATAAGAATTCTGAATACGGGCCAGGAGCACGGTACACAATAACAAATAGAAGAGGCTGCGAGGTTTTCCAGGTCGGATGTAAAAGACCAAGGACAAGGCTTTCAAAGGATTTATAATCTAGTTTAGGTTTAGCGCTGATTAATAGACTAGAGTTAAAAATGGCTGCAACTCCCCCTCCTCGGCCGCTGCCTCGAGGAACGTGGGTATTATTATGACTGGGAGGAGTGGATTCATTTAGACTAACATATTCATCTTGACACAGCCAGGTTTCGGTGAGGCTGAGTAAATCAATATGATTATCTGATATTAATTTGTTTACTAACACTGCTTTGGAAGATAACGATCTGACATTTAACAGTCCACATTTAATTCTCCTGTTTTGTCTTTCTGTCACAGAAGAGGTTTTAATTTTTATCAGGTTGTTATGTACAACTCCTCTTTGTTTGACTATATATATTAATAATTTAGGAGGTCGGGGGACAGACACCGTTGGTATAATACTATGGGTGGGTGACTGCTCTAGAAGCTCAGAGAAGAGTTTTACACTGCGACTCTGATTCCTGGTATCAACTCTGGGTTGTCACGGTTTTAGATCACGAATAAACTTGTCCAAGTTTCTAGATATGAGAGCGGCTCCATCCAAAGTGGGATGAATGCCATCTCTCCTGATCAGACCAGGTTTTCCCCAGAAGGTTTTCCAATTATTAACGAAGCCCACATCGTTTGCTGGACACCACCTGGACAGCCAGCGATTAAATGATGACATGCGGCTAAACATATCATCAGTGGTCAGATTTGGCAGGGGTCCAGAGAAAACTACGGAGTCCGACATAGTTTTAGCATACTGACACAGCGAGGCAACATTAATTTTAGTGACCTCCGATTGGCGTAACCGGGTGTCATTAACGCCGACGTGAATAACAATCTTACTGAATCTACGTTTAGCCTTAGCCAGCAGTTTCAAATTTGATTCAATGTTGCCCGCTCTGGCCCCAGGGATACATTTGACTATGGTCGCTGGTGTCGCTAACTTCACGTTTCTCAAAATAGAGCTGCCAATTACCAGAGTTTTCTCCTCAGCGGGTGTGTCGCTAAGTGGGGAAAAACGGTTAGAAACGTGAACGGACTGGTGGTGAGCCGAGGGCTTCGGCCTGGTACTACGCTTCCCTCGGAAAGTCACCCAGCCTCCTGGCTGCACAGGAGTTACCGGAGGACCGCTAACAGAGGCTATGCTAAGTGGCTCAGCACCAGCTACAGGGAACTGGCTAACTACCGCAGCTACAGTGTGACTCTCCATGGTGCGGAGCCGAGCTTCTAATTGACTAAGCCTCGCCTCCAACGCAGAAAATAAACTACATTTCTCACATGTACCATTATCGCTAAAGGAGGCAGAGGAGTAACTAAACATCTGGCACACTGAGCAAGAGAGAGCAGGAGAGGAAGCCATCGCTAGGTGCTAAGCTAAGGTAGCTAACAAGGCCGAGGGTGTGTGAGCAAGCAAAGATGAATAAGACAGTCGTTTAAAGAAGCGGAGTGATTAACACTACAACTAGTGTGGTTTAAGAAGTGAAGTGGATGTTTAACGGCTAAAGTGAGGAGAAAAAGCAGAAAAGTAGCTGGTGAGAGATCGCTGCAGCAGCTGAGAGACACCAACACAGAAACACCGGAAATGACACAACACGCTTACCGCAGTACGTCAGCACCTTCATGAGAATGCGTTATCTCAAGAACACCCTCAGGAAATTTCTTCAAATATGGCACAAACGTCCACTTGGACACATGACTGAACTGATTAGAATTTAGTGGTCAAAGGTCAAGGTTACTGTGACCTCAAAAACATGTTTTTGGCCATAACTCCAGAATTCACACTCTAATTCTGACCAAACTTGACACAAATGTCTAACAGGATAAAATAATGAAGGTCAAAAGGTCAAAGGTCAGCTTGACTGTGACATCATCATGCTTATTGACATTATCGAACAAACATAACTGATGACCTCACACTGTACAGCTGCAGGACATCAGATGAACCTCTCTGAGCCGAGTGTATCTGTGTTGTCACCGTAATGATTCAGTGTTTAAGCAGGAATATGTTTGTGTGCAGATATGGCGTCCTTTCTGTAACCAGTTTGAGGGACTCGTCGAAGACTTCAACTACGGCACTTTGCTTCGTCTGGACTGTGAGAAAGACTACACAGAAGAGAACACTATATTTGGTAAGTTTGTGTCTCACAATGGAAAACACATTATTATTATTATTGTTTACGACGTGGGACAAACAGTGGTGAATCTTCTCCTGTTTTCAGCCACCAGGGTTCAGTTCTTCGCTATTGAAATCGCCCGCAACAGAGAAGGCTACAACAACGCCGTGTTCATGTCCAAATGTTCCAAGAGCTAGTCTTAAAGTAATGAAGCAATCCAACAACGCTGCGTGCCACCACCGGGGCCGTGGTGATGGACTGACACACTCTCCGTCTCCTGAGGGCGCAGCCTGTTGATAACTTCCAACACGTTTTCTGAAAATATCCATCAATGTTTTTTTTGTTGTTTAATACTGACGTCTGATAAAAACTTGGTCCTGTCGTCGGTGCTGTTTCAGCACTGTTCTGCATTTTGTATTTACTGTAAAGTTTTATTGTGCCAATCATGAATGGATGTTTATTTTGTAACACTGAAGTTGCATTTGTTCGCCTGTAACTGAGGAAACTATTAATAAAGACTCAGATGCATTTTACTGACGGTGGTTGGACTGTTCATCACTAACGTCACACAGAAGGTGTGAGTAGCAGACTTGATCACACTTCATCAAACATCTGGATGAAAGTGTCACATGGTTTCTAAACGTTCAATCAGTAGTTATGACAAAGATCTGGTTTAATGAGTGAAATTTGATGCTTTGGACACAAACAGTGTCATCTATTGATAAGTGTATTTTATTCTGTGAAGAGCTGGAGACACGGAGAGTCTGATGAAGAGGATCATACTCAGATATACATGTACGATGACTTTTATATAACATTTATTCATGAGTTTGGATGACATGCTATACTATGACTTTTTTTTCATGATTTTGAATGACATGCTACACTATGACGTTTTTTTCATGATTTTGAATGACATGCTATACTATGACGTTTTTTCATGATTTCGGACGACATGCTATACTATGAGTTTTTTACATGATTTCGGATGACATGCTATACTATGACGTTTTTTCATGATTTTGGATGACATGCTATACTATGATGTTTTTTTCATGATTTTGGACGACATGCTATACTATGACGTTTTTTTCATGATTTTGAATGACATGCTACACTATGACGTTTTTTTCATGATTTTGGACGACATGCTATACCATGACTTTTTTTTCATGATTTTGGACGACATGCTATACTATGACTTTTTTTTCATGATTTTGGACGACATGCTATACTATGACGTTTTTTCATGATTTTGGACGACATGCTATACTATGACTGTTTTCATGATTTCAGACGACATGCTATACTATGACCTTTTTTCATGATTTCGGACGACATGCTATGCTATGACTGTTTTCATGATTTCGGACGACATGCTATACTATGACTTTTTTTCATGATTTCGGACGACATGCTATACTATGATGTTTTTCCATGATTTCGGACGACATGCTATACTATGACGTTTTTTTCATGATTTCGGACGACATGCTACACTATGACGTTTTTTTCATGATTTCGGACGACATGCTACACTATGACCATTTTTTCATGATTTCGGAAGACATGCTATACTATGACGTTTTTTCATGATTTGGGACGACATGCTATACTATGACGTTTTTTCAGGATTTCGGACGACATGCTATACTATGACTTTTTTTCATGATTTCGGACGATATGCTATACTATGACTTTTTTCATGATTTCGGACGACATGCTACACTATGACCTTTTTTCATGATTTGGGACGACATGCTATGCTATGACTGTTTTCATGATTTCGGACGACATGCTTCACTATGACCTTTTTTCATGATTTCGGACGACATGCTATGCTATGACTGTTTTCATGATTTCGGACGACATGCTATACTGTGACTTTTTTTCATGATTTCGGACGACATGCTGTACTATGGCGTTTTTTCATGATTTTGGACGACATGCTATACTATGACGTTTTTTTCATGATTTGGACGACATGCTATACTATGACTTTTTTTCATGATTTTGGACGACATGCTATACCATGACTTTTTTTTCATGATTTGGACGACATGCTATACTATTACTTTTTTTCATGATTTTGGACGATATGCTATACTATGACATTTTTTCATGATTTTGGACAACATGCTATACTATGACATTTTTTCATGATTTTGGACGACATGCTACACTATGACCTTTTTTTCATGATTTTGGAGGACATGCTATACTATGACATTTTTTCATGATTTCGGACGACATGCTATACTATGACATTTTTTCATGATTTTGGACAACATGCTATACTATGACGTTTTTTCATGATTTTGGACAACATGCTATACTATGGCGTTTTTTCATGATTTTGGACGACATGCTATACTATGACGTTTTTTCATGATTTCGGACGACATGCTATACTGTGACCTTTTTTTCATGATTTCGGACGACATGCTATACTGTGACCTTTTTTTCATGATTTCGGACGACATGCTATACTGTGACCTTTTTTTCATGATTTCGGACGACATGCTATACTGTGACCTTTTTTTCATGATTTCGGACGACATGCTATACTATGACGTTTTTTCATGATTTTGGACGACATGCTATACTGTGACCTTTTTTTTCATGATTTCCGACGACATGCTATACTATGACGTTTTTTCATGATTTCCGACGACATGCTATTCTATGACTTTTTTTCATGATTTCGGACGACATGCTATACTATGAAGTTTTGTCATGATTTCGGACGATATGCTATACTATGACGTTTTTTCATGATTTCGGACGACATGCTATACTGTGACCTTTTTTTTCATGATTTTGGACGACATGCTATAGTATGACGTTTTTTCATGACTTCGGACGACATGCTATACTATGATGTTTTTTCATGATTTTGGACGACATGCTATACTATGACGTTTTGTCATGATTTTGGACGACATGCTATACTATGACGTTTTTTCATGATTTTGGACGACATGCTATACTATGATGTTTTTTCATGATTTTGGACGACATGCTATACTATGACTTTTTTTTCATGATTTTGGACGACATGCTATACTATGACGTTTTTTCATGATTTTGGACGACATGCTATACTATGATTTTTTTTTCATGATTTGGGACGACATGCTATACTATGACGTTTTTTCATGATTTCGGACGACATGCTATACTATGACGTTTTTTTCATGATTTCGGACGACATGCTACACTATGACGTTTTTTTCATGATTTCGGACGACATGCTACACCATGACGTTTTTTTCATGATTTCGGACGACATGCTACACCTTGACGTTTTTTTCATGATTTCGGACGACATGCTACACTATGACGTTTTTTTCATGATTTCGGACGACATGCTATACTATGACGTTTTTTCATGATTTCGGACGACATGCTATACTATGACATTTTTTCATGATTTTGGACAACATGCTATACTATGACGTTTTTTCATGATTTTGGACAACATGCTATACTATGGCGTTTTTTCATGATTTTGGACGACATGCTATACTATGACGTTTTTTCATGATTTCGGACGACATGCTATACTGTGACCTTTTTTTCATGATTTCGGACGACATGCTATACTGTGACCTTTTTTTCATGATTTCGGACGACATGCTATACTGTGACCTTTTTTTCATGATTTCGGACGACATGCTATACTATGACGTTTTTTCATGATTTTGGACGACATGCTATACTGTGACCTTTTTTTTCATGATTTCCAACGACATGCTATACTATGACTTTTTTTCATGATTTCCGACGACATGCTATTCTATGACTTTTTTTCATGATTTCGGACGACATGCTATACTATGAAGTTTTGTCATGATTTCGGACGACATGCTATACTATGACGTTTTTTCATGATTTTGGACGACATGCTATACTATGACTGTTTTCATGATTTCAGACGACATGCTATACTATGACCTTTTTTCATGATTTCGGACGACATGCTATGCTATGACTGTTTTCATGATTTCGGACGACATGCTATACTATGACTTTTTTTCATGATTTCGGACGACATGCTATACTATGATGTTTTTCCATGATTTCGGACGACATGCTATACTATGACGTTTTTTTCATGATTTCGGACGACATGCTACACTATGACGTTTTTTTCATGATTTCGGACGACATGCTACACTATGACCATTTTTTCATGATTTCGGAAGACATGCTATACTATGACGTTTTTTCATGATTTGGGACGACATGCTATACTATGACGTTTTTTCAGGATTTCGGACGACATGCTATACTATGACTTTTTTTCATGATTTCGGACGATATGCTATACTATGACTTTTTTCATGATTTCGGACGACATGCTACACTATGACCTTTTTTCATGATTTGGGACGACATGCTATGCTATGACTGTTTTCATGATTTCGGACGACATGCTTCACTATGACCTTTTTTCATGATTTCGGACGACATGCTGTACTATGGCGTTTTTTCATGATTTTGGACGACATGCTATACTATGACGTTTTTTTCATGATTTGGACGACATGCTATACTATGACTTTTTTTCATGATTTTGGACGACATGCTATACCATGACTTTTTTTTCATGATTTGGACGACATGCTATACTATTACTTTTTTTCATGATTTTGGACGATATGCTATACTATGACATTTTTTCATGATTTTGGACAACATGCTATACTATGACATTTTTTCATGATTTTGGACGACATGCTACACTATGACCTTTTTTTCATGATTTTGGACGACATGCTATACTATGACATTTTTTCATGATTTCGGACGACATGCTATACTATGACGTTTTTTCATGATTTTGGACAACATGCTATACTATGGCGTTTTTTCATGATTTTGGACGACATGCTATACTATGACGTTTTTTCATGATTTCGGACGACATGCTATACTATGACCTTTTTTTCATGATTTCGGACGACATGCTATACTGTGACCTTTTTTTCATGATTTCGGACGACATGCTATACTGTGACATTTTTTTTCATGATTTCGGACGACATGCTATACTATGACGTTTTTTCATGATTTCGGACGACATGCTATACTGTGACCTTTTTTTTCATGATTTCGGACGACATGCTATACTATGACGTTTTTTCATGATTTCGGACGACATGCTACTCTATGACGTTTTTTTCATGATTTCGGACGACATGCTATACTATGACGTTTTTTCATGATTTCGGACGACATGCTATACTATGATGTTTTTTCATGATTTTGGACGAC